>VYZQ01060474.1:92835-121646 GCA_013400655.1 Mystacornis crossleyi
CAATATCTTCTACTTGGAAGATGCTTTAAAATTGCTGGGAAGGCTTAGTAGAGAATTAAGGTGTGATCAATATCCATCACATTAAATAGGATTTCAAGTGTAAAAGAAAAAAAGAAAACACTTATTTGGAGTTTACTTATAAGCTGTCTCCTACTAAATCTGTCTCAGAGCATTAGTTGCTCAAAAATTGCTGGGTTTATAGGTTTTTGGGGTCACCAGGAACAGTCTGGCTGATCCCAGTGCTGCATGGCATGGCCAACACTGGAGCTGGTATGTGATGAAAGTCCCAGTAAGCATGGAAGAGGACGAGGAGGGAGTGTTTGTAATGAAGGGATAGAGTGAATTCTCCAGTCAGCACAGACAGCTCACAGGCATCACGCTGGCACAGACTGCTCTGCACTGCTTTACAAGCAGCCTGTGTTTTACGAGGCTGTTTACAGCAGCACCTTAGAGCTGTGCTATTTATAGGCTCCTTCCTCCACAAAAAAACCCACATGTGAGAACATGATGAACAATTTCATATGTATAGCTGAGTTAACATAATCAGCTTTTCTTCTATGTGAAAAAAGAGAGGAGGATGGGGAAGGGAGGAACTCACACAGTGTGCCAGGTTGTTTTCACAATCATTAGTAAATAGTTTCTCTTCCCTTCCTTATCTCCCATACAAGACCCTGTAAAAGTCTGGGAGAAGCAGGGCACTGGAAATGGATATCTGGGCCATATATTAGTGGTTGTATTGCATGCATAGCAAGGTTGTTTTCTCTTAGTATGTAACAGAGAATAATTTTACCCTTGCCACAGAGTTCCCTTCATTCTAAAATCTGGAGTTATGGGCCCTCTAAGCCTAAAGGTTAAGAGGTAGCAGTTCTGACCTTTCTGCCTTTCACCACAGCAATGTGCAAAATTGCCCTTTTGGCAAGACTGGCGTGAAGATGGTGAAGGGTCTGGAGGGGAAACCATATGAGGTTGAATTCACTTGGTCTGTTCAGCCTGGAAAAACAGAGACTGAGGGGAGACCTCATTGCAGTTACAACTTCCTCGTGAGTTCACGAGGATGGAGAGACACTTTTCTCTTCTCTTCTCTCTGGTGACCAGTGGAAAGGCCAAGGAAAAGACCTGAAGCTCTGTCAGGGGAGGTGGAGGTTGGATGTTAGGAAAAAGTTCTTCAGCCAGAGGGTGTTTGGGCACTGGAACAGTGCCCAGCAGTGCCCCATGGGAGGGGCCACAGCACCAGTCCTGACAGAGTTCAAGAAGCGTTTGGACACTGCTCTCAGCACAAGGCAAGATCCTTGGGGTGATCCTGTGCAGGGCCAGGAATTGGACCTGGGTGATACTTGTGGGTCCCTTGCAATACAAAATATTGTCTTATTTCAAGTGGGTATTTCTATAGCCCTCACACCATCTGACTTCCCTTTCCCATCTCCAGCCTCTCCAAGCTGCAGAGCTGTTCTTATGAGCACAGCTTGGCTTGGGTGGCAGCTTAAACCAAAGACTTTGCTGGTTTGGTCCCAGCCTGGAAAATAAGGCTGGACTAGACGAAGCAGAGAGATTTGGGTGAGAACTGGTGGCTCCAATACTTATGAAACAATAATTCTGTGTAAAAGACAAGGAGCGTTACATTACTGTAAAGACAGAAATGTGTATGCAAGGATGGTTCACTGGTGGGTAAAGCATTTTGCAGCTTCTCCATTAAGAGTAACAGGAAGCATTAAGGATATTACACTGTGTGAGTTTACCAGAAGAGCTGCAAGTAAGAGTTACCTTGCGAAGTTAAAAACCAAAAAAAAAAAAAAAAAAAAAAAAAAAAAAAAGAAACCCACAAATATTGATGTTTGCTCACTATAATGCTGTGAGTCATCTTGTTTACGCAGTCATACTGAGTTTATGTGAGTTTAGCTTCTGTTATGACTGCAGCAGAAATTTTAATGTTGTTGCCTTTGGAGGGAGATAAAAGATGGAAGGACAGGAACATTGTTCCATTGCCATCAGCATCCAACAATAATCTGGTCTGGTTTAGTTTCCCTTGGAAAATAAATATAATTAAGGCATAGAAAGGACTATAAAACATAACAAATGCAATTCTGTCTTCAAATATATCACACGTAAGTGTGGAATTTTCTTCACTTACTTTAAGACATCTAAAAATTTGGGATCTAGTTCATAAGTCACCCAGTTTCCCTCTGTCATGTGTGGAATTTGTGAAAAAGAGGTGATTCCACAGTGTGTTCCACCATTATCCTTCAGCTGTCTCTAAACAGGACAAACTCTAGAGGAAATAATCTGTCTCTACTGCCTACCAAGCAAATGCTACTGACTAGTTCAGTTACTGAGATTTGGAAGATATGAACTGCTATGATCTGCTAAAAAAATAAAAGCATTTTCCTTTGGAGGATTTTCATCAACACTTTAGGCATTTTCTTTATTCAAATTAAAAAAAAAATCTTGCTATAAATTGTTAGTTTCCTACTGAAAAATAGAATGTTTTTGAGAAAAACAGGCACTTTCTGCAGAGATTTTTATTCAGCCTCAAATCAAAGCATCCATGGATGTAGCACACAATATGTTCATAGAAATATTTGAAAGGATTAGAATCTAATCCTTCCATTACTTTGAGATACTTCTGTAACCTGAAATTTAAAACTGATAAAACATCAAGTTTTTGCATGAATGGGGAGCTTGTTTAACTTCAGTTTCTGTAAATTTAGTTGAGTGTGTATCCTCTGCTGAGTGAAAAGCTGCCTGGTAAATTTAACTGCTTCTGACTGAATGACATATTTGTCTGCTGTCCAGGACCATGTAGAATTGCCCTTACAAAAGAATATGGAGGAATTAGGAGATCTGATGGAAACTTCTTGTGCTGCTCAGAGATGGAAACAGATTATTGGTCAAAACAGATCATTGATCTGATTTAAAATTGGACTGTCAGAGGAATCCAAACCTGTCCAAGCTGAAGACACAACAGAAGAGAAATAGTTGCCTTTTTGGGCAACTGAGGAAGCACAGCTGGAGAAGTGAATGAAGAGAGGTAATCACAACACTGATCATGGAGTACCTGAAGTTGGTATTTGTCTGAGCCTCTGTGGAAAGGCTCCTGAGGGAAATGTGGACACCAAAGCCCAGTGAAAGAAAACTAAAGTTTGTACACCTGTTAATAATAAACTGTGGCCACCTTTCCAGGACATGAGGTGTCTGGGATCCTCTCCACTTGGTCTGCTTTGCCAAAGTGCCTGGCTGAAGGGCCTGTTCTCACAGTGAGTGGTCCTACAGCTTCCTAAGAACACCTGTTCACAGCCATGCATGGGATATCCTCTCCCTTTTCTTTCTGTGTGCTTTGAGGGAAAACATCTACAGACCTGGGCAGCAGTGAGAGGGACACTTTGTGCCATGGAGAGGGTGACACTGAAACCCCACCAAGTGTCACCTGCTGTCTGTCCCATCACCTGTATCAATGAAGATACAAATCTACCAACTCCTGTGGAAAGTGTTGGTTCTGACTTGATATCCCAAAATGCAGCTGCTCAGCAGCTTTCAGACGAAATGCATTCACAGCAGAAAAACACCTTTTGGGAACTGGACTGGTTTAAACAGAACTTTTTATTTTTTTTTAATTCTTACCCTAGTCCAGGGTAAGACTTGTGATCATATTAGAAATTAATCAGAAACTAGAAATTACTCTTATGCTTACAATATTGTTCTAGGAAATTCCTATCAGGCAGGAGAAATTCCTTTTCCGATGTTGAATCCAGCAGACCAAGTTTCAGTGTGGTCCCCTCTAGTGTCAGCCAAATATATTGTCTTCTGACAGCTTCTGAAGGCATCACCTTCCTTCAGAGAACTTCAAAGGTTGCAGGTCTGGATTAGAAAACATTTTATTTCTCCCAGTTGTCACAATACCCCGTGGACAGGCAGGTGCAATTCTGTGTAAACTCCAGACCATGCAAGCTGTTGGGTAAATTCTTATTCACCCACAGACAGCTCTCATGCTCATTTATAGCTGGTGTGGGCTGAAATAGCTGATTCACACAAAAATTTATCCTTAACTTTCACCCAAATTTCCTCACAGAAAATATCTTTCCTTTCTTACTCATAAGCCAATTTTCATTGGCTACATCAGTCTTTCTAAAAAAAATTAAAAATAGAAAAAAAAATTGGGGAAAGATGGCATGACACCACATTTGACAGAGCCATGAATCACACTGCTCAGATGAATGGTTATCCAAAACCATTAAAAGTGCTTCCACACTTGACACATAACACTGTTTAAGAAGAGTCAAGCTGGGCTGGAATCTGAGTGAAATCTATTTCACCAGTCTCATAATGAGATTTAGCAAGACTTACTCTTGATTTATGTTGGGTCAGGGTCAGACTGGGAACTTGTCTCTCTTACAGTGTTAACATCATCTCATAAACAACTTCAACACCCAAAACTACAGCAAAGAAAGATCCAAGAACAGTTACTGCAGTATAATTCTAAAATGCAGACCTACCTGTGTTACACTGAGTTATTTTAAAAATTATACTCTTGAAATAATCAAAACCAATGATTTTTTTCCCCTATAAAAAGCAGTTTGAGCAAAACCAAACTGGTGCTTAAAATAGTTTTTTGGGATTTTTTTAAAATTCAGAAATCACTCATAAAACCTCAGGATCCAGTGAGATAATAGCATCTGTCATAGACCTGCAGGCAAATGAACTTCAAATTTACAAAGATAATGTTGGAGTTAAATCTCCTTGGGGCTTTATTAATCACAGCAAAAAAATTATTTGAGACAACAACCAGGTACTTGAAATGCAATACTTTATCAAGCATTTGATTTCTACATGGAAATTTGGTAAGCTTTTTTCTTTGAGCAGAAAACATTTAAAGAAGAGTTTAAATATGTATATGCATCAGTGATGGAAATCACAGTAAAATTAGAGTGAAGAGTTGGCATGAGGAGGTAATTTACTTGACAGATTCTTCATTCATCCTATTGAATAACACTGTGTAACTGAGGATTTGGGCTTTTTCTAAATCCAGCATCATATATTTTAGCCATAAAATAAACACCCTTCTAACAAGCACTGACACACGTAGTGCTGCTTTTTATTGCTTCTGAAACAATTTAGAAAAGTAGAAAGTCTCGCTAGGAAATGACCAAATGACAGACTAACAGCAGAGTGGCTTTCCTTTGGCTTTGTGCTGGGACTGGGGGCAATTTTCCTTATACTTTAAAGTGCTGTGAGTTCATGAGCTATAAGGCTACTGCCACATTCATAGAAGTGATAGTCTTAAGTGATGGGGGAAGCAAGGGCATTATCAAGGGTCAAAATGGGACTTTGGAATGCTGGGAATAAAGCAACCACCACGTAACATGAAGAATCCCAATTCTGTCCTGTTTCACAGTAGTAAAGCCAACTGTACATCCCCAAGGCATACTGATATTTGAACACTGTGCTCCATAAAGAAAATATAAATCATGGAAACAGATATTTTCTTAGTGGATAGAGTGTGCTATATACATAAAGGTGAGTTCAGGCCCAGAAGATTACAGTACTTATTTGAAATATTTCTTATTTGGAGATCTTTTCTACCCACTTGCACAAAAATCAGAGAAATACAGAAAATAGGGTAAAACATTTCAATGAAAGCAAAACTGGATGTTCATTTTTGAACTGTGCAGGTATATGGAGTATCTGGGTGTAAAGACCAACCCTGGAACATGAAACCAGTGGGGCTGATGCAATAAAGGTTTATGGTAGTCCAGAAGATTTCAGGAATCCAGCATGCAGAGATCATTAGCTGTGCTTTTTCTTCTTAAGCAGACAGTTTTATGCTCTTTTTTAGCTAAATTAACAAATTACGGTGCTACCTCTTTTTCAACATGCTGAGCGCCCATAGGGAGGGATTATAAGGAGATTTCGTTAATTGGGGTTTAGTTTATCTACACTTCTGGATACAAATAGTCTCATGATGAAGATACCCTGAAGCACAGCATATAGTGTTGATTTCCTAGTCATCATTTGAATAAAAATGAGAGACAGAACTGAGTATAATTTTATGCTCTTGCCCTGAAATTTGGGCAAGGGTGCCATGCTGTGAGATGTTCTTTGCACAAGAGCCCTCCCTCTACATTCAGCCTGATAGATAAAGCTGTACTCATATAACAAAAAAAACCCAAACAAACAAAAAACAAACAAACAAACAAACAAACAAGTACTCCTAAACCTGGGTTATGATGAAAATTCTGGGATACTTTTTCTGTTCTTTTCAAAGTAATTTTCTGAAACTAGAATGAACTGTGATTCTCTGAAAAGATGATGATGACTTAATCAAAAATCAGAAGATGCTTGATATGTAAAAATGTCCATATCTTCATCAATTTCTGTATGGTGAACAGAATTGAAAGGAATAACTGGAGTTGAGAGAGGATTGGAAAACTTAGTGCACTGGTTAGGAAGTTAACAGTTTAGGGTCTTACATGGTGTAATTTAGACAGATCCCACCTTTCTGAGCTCATCTCATGGCTTTTCAGCTTCTACACTACACACTGATTTCTTCCAGGCTTCTTGTACAACAGAGTTTGTTAATTAATCAAGTTCCTTGGTTAGTCATACATGAGTTTCTCAACCCCCCTCATGACAGAAAGCAGTTCCTCAGGTTTAGGTGTCCAGGGGCTTAGGAAATTCCAGGGTGATGTGCTAATTTGTAGGTGTTGTCTTCATTATCATCAGAATCCATCATCATTATTGTTTTACTGCCTTCCATCAAAGTTTTCTTCAGTACACTGGGCGATGGCTCTGCAGTCCCTCTGTCTTTCGTGTGGTTTCTCAAAAATGTGAACTGTGGATGGAGGCAGCACTGTCAGCTGGGGGAATGCTCTTCTCCACACCTTCGGGGAGATTCAGCCCCCTCAAGAGGTGTTCAAAGTCAGGACTAGCCTGCAACTCCCTTTGGGATAGGGACCAAGGAACAATGCCTGTTCTCATTCTCTCTTCACTTGTGAATTGCGTGGACTAGAAATATGTCTGGATGCTATCTGAAAGTCACTTAGTTCCTATGGTTTATCTGGTAAAGTTAAACTACACTTGAGCTACATTTCTTTTCTGTCTTTGTTTTTTTCCTCTTCTTAACAGTTTTCTTTTGGTTCTGTATCCCTTGGCTTTTCATGCTTTTATGCTGAACTCTGAAATTAAGAGAATAAGAAAGTTTTAGATATTGGGCTTTGAAAAATAGCAAGATATAACACTAATCACAGCAGCAAATGAAATGGTGGCTTCCCTATTCAGTGAGGAGAAAGGTGGCTGTGTGTGCTATATCACCAGTGAGGTCAATGTCAGAAAATATTAGAGATGTTCACCATTTTCCCAAGAAAACACATCCTCTCAGAAAACAGTATTATGCCAGTTTTCCCATGATTCTCATTTGGGCTTTTTATAAAATCTATGTAAGAAAGCTTTGAGTTTTCAAAGGTTTTTGAGTCATACATATATATAGGTATGTATTAATGTGTGTGTAGAATTAGAACATATTGGTTTGGACATTGAGCTGACTGTATGGGTTAAGGGGTGGAATGTCTCAGGGTGACTTTATGGTGTTGTATCCCCTATTGCCACTCTATGCCCAGAAATCCTCTGCCTTTCTGTGCCTTTAAAACTGGGTGCAAGAGAAAGGGAAAAAAAAAAAAAAATCCAGGCAAAGTTTCAAAGCAGTTCTGTGCTCCAAGGTCACTCCTCTGCGTGCTTCTGCGGTGGCAAGAGCGGAGGAAGCACTCTTCCTTATTTTCCCGAGCTTTTCGGCTTTTTCTCAGGAGAGAGACAGAGAGTTAAAATTCTTTGCTGTTTAGCCGGCTCCCTAGCTGAGGCAAGAACTTTCCTTGGACTGTTCTGCTCCAGTCTGGATCACCAGCACCGGGAGGCCCACGCCACGGCCTGGAGGGGCCGCACCCCAGCTCCAGAGAGAGAACAGCCACACCTACAGAAGGACTTTGAATTTTACCAGGTTCTCTCTACAGTGAGAGGTTTTATTATTTAGCATTATTCTTTTCCCAGAATAATATTAATAATATATCCCAGAATAATCATTAAATAAAGAGGGTTTTTTTTCCCCTCTTTCCCTTTCCTCCAAGCAATATTTCATTCCCAAACCTGTTGAGGGAGGGAATGCTGTAACCTGCCTTCTATCAGAAGATGTTTTATTTCAGACATTCCTCCGAATTTGTCTCAAACTGGGACTCCCAGTTACAGATTTCTTGTGAATGTATATAAGAACTCCCTCTAAAGTCACAGCTCCCAGGGGGTGAAGCTGAAAGCCAGAGCAAGGAGGCATGAGAACACTCAGTGAGCAGCAAACACAGTCATCCCAGCAAACCCAACATGTCCTGTACTGTTCCCAGCACCAGGTACATTCCTCCTGTGCCTCAGAGGATTGCTGCAGAGCTAAATATTCCAGAAAATATTCCTATTCACATTAACAGTGAGTCAAATGTGTGTGTGGGTTTAAGCCAATGGAGTAATATAGGGATAAGTCTGGCCTGGTACCTGAAGAGGTGACCCCCGTGGGGGGGATGTGCATGAGTGGATGCGTGGGGCACGGGGTTTCTCTGTCCCTGTTCCCGGGTCATGTGTACCCCAAATTCTGTCCCCTATTGGTCAGTTTGAATGTAGCCCGCGGGAATCCTGTACTTAAGGGAGTGTTCACGGGACCCCGGGGGGTTGTTCCAGACCTGTTCGGGGAGCAGTCGCTGTCGGAGTCCCTGCCGGGCTCCGGCCATGTGCGGCCAGGGAGAATAAAATCTGAAAACATCTATCAAATATCGTCTCCTTGATTCTTCCATGGGCCAAGGCTGTCTCCCAGGGAAAGGTTGCAGCCACCCCACTGCAACAGGTACCAAGTGAGATGACTGCATCCTTTAAAAACTTCAGCAGTCATAACTTCAGATACACTTTCTGAGTTCTTGTTATACCACAGTCCTGTGTCTCCTCACTGATGCAACCTTCTCCTTTGCAAAATAGTCCTGAGAATGTCAATGCTTCTGCAGCAATGCTCACAGGTTTTTACCAACTGCAAACTTAGTCTTCACCAAAATGACCAAACCATTTACTATCTGCAGTAACAATATAAATCCTGCCTTCATCTAACATCCAGCTGTGCGACTGAACCTTCACCTCATGGAAATCAGAACAGATGGATGTGCTCTCAAATGTTAGTTCACCGTGGAAAAACAGCAGATCTTGAAAAATTGTTTGGATTCACACCTCCAAGCAACTCTAAAATGATTTTTCCACTGGTCAGACATGGTTACCCTCTCTCAAATCCGTGTCGATGTCTCTTATTTGGGTGTGTTGCATTTTTTCCTCCATAAAACTAAGCTAAGACATATCTGTGTTATAGCTTCTGTTCACTGGATGCATGGAGCAATTATGAGATCACAGCATCCTGTTTTCCCCTTTCTCATTGTGGTGTGGAATCACCCCATATACCATGAGAGAAACAGCTACAATAAACAGCAGAAATCAACCTATCTCTGCTAATCAGTTGCTCTGGTGACTGCCAAATAGTAATTCAAGCCCATAAGCGGACACTGAGAATGAGTGTGGTGATCTGGCAACCACCTACACCAGCCTTCAGGGCAGTTGCTATTCTTGTGTGATTACACCTCTTGAAGAGATGAGGCTGGAAAGAAAGGCAGAACCAACCAGCTGATTTGTGTTTAAAAATGTGCTACTAGAGATATGAAAGTATTTGGTGAAGGCCAAATCCAGTTCTTCATTATGACAAAGCAATCACACATCTTGTTCATGGGAAGCGCTGGGCTGACAGCCCTGGACAAGATGCCCTTCTTTACTCACAGGCAGGCAACATTTTTGGAATTACTACTCTTTAGAATATCTCAGAAAAAAGGAGAGAATGAAGTCTCCATATCCATTCAATCATCTCACTCTTGCCCACTGTGGTTCCAGCCCTGGCGCTCTCTTGCCTTGTTCTATTACCTGGTTTAGCTCCCCAGTTAAACCCTGTATCCCATAAACTGCATGATAATTTCACTTTCTTGCTGCTCATATGATTGAGAATAACATAAAGATACAAACCCCCCGGAGCCTTTTGCTGCTTCACATCTGCAATGAAACGATTTCAATAAAAAAGTTTCTTCTGAATGATTCTTCTCCCAGGGACTGAATTCAGTTACATCAAAAAACCCCCCAACTACTTATCCTTTTATAGTTTGGTCTTCTTTGTCAGGTCATAGCAGTCTTATTGGAACTTTTATGCAGTGTGAAAAAAAAAGTAAAAATACAATGTTAGGCACTGTAAAAAAAAAGCAAAAATACAAAGTTTGAAAGCTGAGTAACTTTCATGCTTATAATGTTAGGGTGTTTGTTTCATTAACTGTTGAGATATCCTAGAAATTTTCAGCTTACTATCTCACAGGAACAATCCAAATGCCTAGAAGAGTCATAATATAATATTCATTACAGAGTCTTATCTCTTATATTTATTATATGACCCTAGAAGGGTCATAAAATAATATTTATAACAGAAAAGTGCACTGAGGAAAGACTCTAAAAAGCAGTTTTTATAGAACCCAACTGTGCTCTTTTTTTAATATTTTTTCATTGGATGTTTTGAAAAATGCATGCAAACATTTTAATGTTTTGTGGTTTATACACAATCCATAATAGAAACTGTTAGTTTCAAGGATGCAAATAGACTGCAAATGTCATCTCATAAATTCTGACATATTTGGTCAGGATGCAAACAAACCAAATCATTGCTGCTTGGTTTTATGAAAGAATAAGACAAATTTCAGTGGACAAACAGAAGAGTCATAGATGTGATATCATAGATATGATCTTACTTTTTGTTTTGGAAATCTGTTACCAAAAAAAATTAAAATATTTATGTCCACTTCAATCAGAATGCTACAGAAGGGCTTCTAGGTAATGACTATTACAACTAGCCATAAAAACAAGTCACAAAACTGCTCCTTTCCCCTCCTCTCTCATTACCTGGAGTGCAGTCTACTTTGCAATGGGCAGCTGGGTCAGGACAAATGAGTTTGGGTGCTGGAAGCAGCCAAGTGGTAGCTGAGATCCAAAAGCAAGGTCATTTCTTGAAGCGGTATAAACACCTAAGAGACTTGTTAAAATAATTATTTTTAAAGAGTTTAAATCTTTATATCCAGAGAGTTACAAGGAAGCGTTCTTTCAGATTGTTTAAATCCATCCTGTTATGTGTCTTCATAGACATGGGAAGTTTAGTCATCTTTAAGAATTTTGTCATCATTTTCTGAGCTGTGCCCTTGAAAGTGCTAAAGATCTTTATTTCCTGTCATTAAACTGAATATTCAATAATTTATGTAAATATAGCACAGTCATAAAATGCTATAAGGAGTTACTTATGTAACTGCTTTAGGACTAAACATGGATATTAATTTGGAAACTTGTCCTGGTTACAGACAGAACTTCAGAAAAGAAAGCCTCTGACAAAAATTCATATTATCTTCCAGGGCTACTTACATAAAATTGTGCAGAATCAAGCTTAAAAGTAGTTGCAGGGGGAAAAAAATAGGTATTTGACCTATTTGAAAGGGTTTCACCTTATATAAGCCCCTGAGAATACTGAAAAAAATATCTCAGAGAAGTGGGTTAGATTAAAAAAACCCAACATTCTGATAAAGTCCTACCACAAAAACACAAAGTAGATTCCAGCTATAACATGAATGTGTTATTAATTCACATAAAGCAGTTAATAAGATGAGCTGGGAAGGACTTCTAGCAACAGGCCACAAATGTGGAAAAACCCCACAAGTTAAGTTTTTCTCTTCGCACAATAGTACACAGAAAGATATATAAAAGTCCCTAAGTGGAAAAAACTCTTTGCTTCTTCAAGAATTTTATCTCATCATCACATCCTCTGATCTTCGTTCAGCCCAACTCCAAGTAAATGATATGTGAGAAAATAGCCATGCATCAAAATCTGGGGGAAATAAACTTCACATTTAGGACGCAACACTTTTACAGTATTGCTAGAAAGGCATCGTAACACTGGATGAGAATTTTATTTATGTTTTTCTTGTAATCATGTAAAATACAATTTGATTGAAGATAATGGTGACTCTGGTTGAAAACCACAGCCTGCTTATTTAGATGATGTTTTCTTGTACAAAGATATCATGTAATTCTAGCAATCAGAGAAAAATAATATTCAATACAGGTTTTAAATCCGTGGCAGTCTTAGGATGCCTTCTTTTGGATACACCTGAATTTAATATTACAGTAATAACTTATTTATCATAATAATTAGTTACTTTTTGCCATTTATTAATATTTAAATTATCCATGGTAAACATGGGAATATATTTTTTACAATATATATTGCCATAAAATATGAACTAATTTTTAATAGGGCAGTCTCTTTTGGAAGTTTTCCCCACAAGGACAGGCAGAAAAATTAGAATCTAAAGTTCATAAAGTCTACTGTTCATTCACTGCTTTTTCTACTTTCTCCACTTGCGTCTTTGAAGACAACACAGTTAAGACTAAAAATTTAGGATATTTTTGGCTGTCTTTAATTACAATTTCCTTATATACATGGCAGAGAAACCTACGTGACAGAAATAGATTCAGTGAACCTGCAAAGGCTTTCCAGCGTCATTCAGAAGAGAGAATGGTATGTGATTTTTCCTGTGTTTTAGGGATTTCCAGCCCTGTGGGCATTTTCCTGAGTAAATGCCATGGGATTAGGTTGTCTGTCCAATATGGAGTTTGCTGGAAAAAGATTTCCTGGTTTAAGGAGTGTATAGAAAATGAACTGGTTTTGTTTATTACATTGCTTCCATTTGAACACAGAAGTAAAGCTAATTTTTATTTCCCAAGTATTTATTGTTACCTCTTTGACATAATGGGCTAAGGGGCAAGAAAAGTTAAATCATCTCAGCTAAGTGAAAGCGACATTAACAAGTTTTACTGTGAACGGCTTGTCAGACATTATTAAGCTTTGCCTGGGTCCATCAGGGCTCCAAACATGTTAATAAACATTGCCATCAAAAGAAGGGAGCAAAAATTACTGCAAATTGATTTTGTTGTTTCACAGAACATAAAAGCAAAGATTTTTTCCTTGTGTCTATTAAGTTTATATATTGGGAAACAAAAAAATCTGGCTTTAGCAAGAAATGTGCCCCCTCAAATTATTTTTCCTTTTTTTCCAAGAGATTTGAGGAGTAAATATGACAAAATAGTTGGAAGACTAAATAATTGTTGCCTCCAGGATGCCAAAATCTCAGATCACCGATTAAAACCATTCATGACAACACATTTTTCTTTTTATGTTCCCTGAGCACATCACTTTCTGAAATATCTGTCGTTCCCAAGATGGAGTTATCTGGAACACTCCTCATAATGTGTTTGAACAGTTAAACTAGCCTATAGCACTATAACTTTAATGCATTATAAATGAATCACTATGAATACAGGATGTCCTGATGATCCCAAGTATTTGCCTTTGTATTCCAATCTGATATCAGTGATGTTTGCCTACCCAGCAGAAAAAACAAGCCTCATAAAATTTGATTGTTTTATTAGAGCAGCCAAATTAAAAAGTTAAGGGGATAATGAAACATAAGACAAATTGAAATAGTAAAATTTGCCATCACCAGCTCTCGCAGGTGATGCATTCACAAAACTTGGCCAGCTGAGAGGGGACTGACAGGTCAAACCCTGCAGCCTGTACCCCGGCCTTCCTTTTGGTGCAGGATTCAGCCACAGCTGTATTGCAAACACAGTTGTCTCACACAGCTGTGGAAAATGGGGCTGAGGAAAATGGGAATATGTCCTGCAAACTACCAGCTGTTGTTCCTGCTGTGTGCTGACACGAGTGCCAAAAGCCATCTGTCACACAAGCAGAGTGTGGAGTCAATTTCAGTAGGAAAATGTGGTTAAAAGGCAATTGGCTCTTCACCCTGACTTCGCATTTTCTTATCTAGAGTTTCCTCCAGTTTGAGGGAGAGGTCTGAATGTCTGAATGCTAACTAGGCAAGGACTGCAGGGTTTGGCCCAAGATATCACGAAAATCAGCTGGAAAGCCTTATCTCTAATTACAGTCGGCAAGGCAAGGGGGGTGGTAGTCTCCTGTTCTTACCTCCTACAACCCTACTGCCACCATGGATTGATGCCACACACAGACCTCTGGTCGGGTAGCAAAATGACACTCATCCACCCGGACAGCCTCTTTCCCATGAAAATTAGCATTGCATCTTTTATTGCTTAGCAAATTAGTCCCTCCAGCTAATCCAACACCCACTAAAATTCATGGACTGTCTCTGAGGAACTGCTGCAGATTTAGGTCAGAGATTTAAAGGATCATTCATTCAGTCAGCTGTGTTTCCCAGACCAGAAAACAAATGGTGCTTACAGCATGAAGTATCTATAGAATTTACTGATATTTTTACTGAAACTTTATGGATTCACACTCCTTTAGGAAGGGAGATGTTTGCTGTAGAAAGGAAACTACACAGGGTGTAGTTTGAGTTGTTTTGCAAATTCCAGACCTACACTGAGGTTGTGGAGTCCAGATTAATGACTAGATCTTCTTATCATCCAAGATCAAGTGGAAGTCATAAAGAGCAGCTTCAAATCCACAAATTCTCCTGCTATTCTTCAGATGAACCTGGAATCATAGCAGCCAATATTATCTTACTGGCAAGTTTTTTGTTCAGTTAGAAATATGTAATATGACAGGACTGTTGTTGGCCCAGCTGTGTAACAGATTTAACCTGACAGAGAAGTCAATACTAAGTGTGCAATGACTTGCATCACAACCAGTTTTGTGCTCCTACTTGTGTTATCCTCAATCCCTTCCAGCCCATCTTCCACTGAAGCATCCAAAATTTCTCAGATGTTATAACTCCACACATGCTTGAACGTGGCAGCACCTTGTGCTGGTTAACACCACCCATCACAGTTCCTCAGCAGAAGATGTAAAGGTAATAATTGTTCTGGTTTTACTCTTTTGTTCATGGCATGAAGAAAGCTTTCTGCATTTTATATTTGTCCTCCATTTCCCCTGTTGGTTCTGTTGCTGGAAGTCAAGCTGAATTCAAATTTCAATCCCACTCACTTGTCTCAGTTTCCAATATTTTCCTGGACTTTGACATTTTTTGAATATTTTGTTTCCAGAGTAATCATGTGTGAAATTATGAAGAGAACTTACCCGTGATCTAAGAGGATCTCATGAAATGCAGTCACTTCTTTTGAAGTACACTGTTGGCGTGGGTGAGGAGCACAGCCACAAAACTGAGTTCCACTGCTTGTGTTGTTCTCTTCCTCCATCTGTAGTTGCATGGCAGGTATATAAATGAACTTCTGACTGCAGGAATAAAAATCTTCACTTACACAGCAAGGGATCATGTTCATGTTTTACTCAGAGTTAACACCTTTCCAATGTAAAATGTCCTTTTTTGGGCTCCCCGGGAGAAACAAGGGCTGATAAAATAAGTAAAATGCAATGAAGTGGACAATACATAACCCCCAGAGATGAAGTAGGCAAAAAGATGGGGAAGAGGGAGTGCAACCATTGTAATTTCTTAAATAGTTAATTGAAGCCTATGAAGAAATCAGCTACATGGCCGCGTCAAGTTTTAATGTGGTACACTCCTGTGGTGATATCTTTATTTTGCCGTGGCAGGGGGAGATGCTTTTCAGACTGTTTAGTATTTTATATAAGCTCTACACTTCTTCATTCTGGTTACTGAAACCTGCTCAACACTCTTCCTGCTACATCTCTTCCCGATCAACTAAATCTTCATGGAGGTGAAACCTCCCTTTTGCTTTGCTTTGCAGAGCATGCCTTTTGCCATGTTACCTGTTTCACTATCTGCTTTTTGGATGTCATCCCCAGTGTGTCATCAGAAGTCCAGAAAAATATTGATGTGTAAATGAGGGTTGTATCAGTTTATTGCTCTGTTTCTTCAAGCCTGTTTTTTGTGGGGCTTGTACTTGTACTTTCATTTTTTAAATTTTGTTTTTAATTGCAAAAACTAATTATCTACAAAAGGTTCTTCACTTTTTCTTTATCTGACTGGTTTAGTCCCTCCATTATACTTTCCGAACTTCCCATGACAAGACAAAAAGAACAGAAGTGTGACGCCCTTTATAAAAGTCAATAGGAGATATGCAGAGCCTGTCCATTAAAGACATCCCCTGGAGAAATTAAACTGTCAGGAGCAGTTTGCAGTCAGCTCCATTTGTGGAGAGTGATGGCTCCCCGGGTGATGTGGAGAGATCATGGTTGGGCTCTGAAGAGGGCTCGCGTTCCTGCTTTGGCACAGGCTCAGTCGGCCCCTGCTCTCACGTCTGCCCTTCACGTGTCCCACAGGAAGGGGCAGGGAGGCTGTGCAAGTCCATGTCAGAGAAGAGAGAGAGAAAGAGAGAGAGAGTCTAAAAGTTAAGTTTACTGCAGAATAAATATCTCCAACAAATACCAACAGCACTTGTAACACTGCTTTCCTGGGACTCCTGCAGTGCTGTGAGTACTGTAAATACCTGTTTTGGAAGGCTTTGAAGAGGCAGATCTCTCTGGTTCAGATAAGGCATTCAGGGCACTTCAGTTGGCTTCGTGATGCTGAGATGTCTGCTTTTGAACAGTCCTTGGGCTTCCGAGCACCTCAGCAGAATCAAATGAAAGGATTGTAAGATTTAATAGCAAATCTATTACAGCTAAATCTGTATGATGAGAGCAGCAATCAGTGCAGGTGCTAGAGGACTTACATAACTTCTAAAGAAACAATTATTTGTTTTAGTTATGTTTTCCCAACAATCCAGTGACCACAAACTGGTTTATTTTCCTCTACAATCTTCTCTGAAGGAAGTATTTTCTCATTTTCTTTAAAGATGTTTCAAGTTCTTAACTTTAAAGCACTGTATAGGGAATAACACCTTCAGCTGCTAAATGGCTGTTGGGTACAAGGGCCAAATTTTGCCTAGAGCATCCTGCTGTGGGTAGGGTATGGGGGCATGGAGATCTCAATGAAGCCTCACACAACACTGAGTTATTCTTACGGAATATGAAATAAGGGTCTTAGGTGGCCATAGAGGTCACCGGGAAAGTCTAATCAGCATCACAACATCATCCTGGTCTGGAAAAGTGCTGAGAGACAATGGTGAACTACTCTTCACTTGAAATGTGAATGCACTGCTCTGAATGGTTTTGGTGCCTGTATGTGCATCACCCTTCATCTCTTCCAAAACATCTCTTTTGCGGCAGTTCAGCCTTGTGTTTATCAATAACATGATCTGGTCAAATAATGGAAACAACCACATATGAAAAACTTCATAAGCAGCTCTTCCTTGTGAGTGATGGCTAATTTCTTTCTGTGTCACAGTTAACGCTCCTTCATAAAAAATGTTGTGCATCTGAAAGAGTCAGGGGTTTTCTCACTGTATTCTGAGAGAAAATTGCCGTTGAAGGACCAAAAAGGAAACAGGAAGAAGCATTGCTAATAATGGAGAAGCCAAATGTCTGCTTATCTGCCAGCCTGCCATATGCTACAATTACTAATAAGGAATTGTGTTGCAAAGCCAAGAAAAACTCCTTTGTCTTTTACTACACTTAAAAGAAGCCATTGTCTGAGAGTCATGCTGTTATTCTTGGCAGACGATTGGAGCTCAGCTCACACTGAACTTCAACAAATGGAAACACAGGGATATGGGGCACCTAACAGGAAACCTGCTTTCCCCTCCTTACGCTGCCCCACAGACAGACACATCCACAGGAGTTACCTCCTTGTATTCATCCTTTGAACAGCCTACAGTCTCAGCATTGTTACATGACCTTCTAACCACATACACACAACAAAGGATTGCTCGATGCTTTACAGATGCATTTCCTGTTCAAAATAATAGTTCGACTCAGAAAGAAAAGTATAGAAAACCAGTGTGGTTTCCCTTGTCTACACTTATCAAAAGAGGGTAAGAGATTTCTCTCACTTTAAATTTTGTGTAGGCTGTTAGCCATTTTTAATTGGAAGCAAAATATGATAAAAACCTAAGTCTAATCATAACATTAACATGATCACATTCTAAAGGCATTTCTTGAGTCCCTGGCTAGTATCATCTTACTTTACCAGCCAGAATTCTGTGCCTGGCATGAGGATGTGCTCTTCAGTCTATTTCATCCCACTTCCTGCTAGATACAGGGTAAGAAACTGTTGGGGGTTGAGGAGGTTTTCTTTTTGTGTGTGTATGTGTTCTTTTCTTCTCTCAAAGGAATTTTTTCCCATGTTAAGGGACGATTGCTGGGGTACTTAAGAGAAACAAAGGACCTAGCCAGCCACAAGGGAGGAGCCCAATTGTCCTTTTTTTTTGGTCTTGGTGGCGTCTTCTCAGGTGGGGGAGCAGAGACATCTCGAGATTTAGAACTGGAAAAAAGAGGTGGGGTAGGGTGCTTGGGATTCATTGCTCTCCTGGCGTTTGGAGGGAGCGGAGACTGCAGCCGCCGTGGAGAGAATTCATCTCACTGCGAGGCCGTGTTTTCTGCTGTTTTTGCCCTTCTGCCCTGCCCTGCCTCTGACATCCTTCACCGCNCCTTTCCTTAGCCCCCATTAATTAGCCAAAGAGCTATTTGTTAACCACTGATCATTTAAAACCTAGATTTCATCTGTTACACAAGATGTTGCAACCTACACTGGGTGCACAGTAATAATTCAAATAAGAAATTCACAAAGTCTGAAATAATTCCTAGCATAGCATTTATCTTTTCCTGGAAAATGGAACTACCTAGTGATATATGTAGTCTCCTGTAAAATTCAAATAATAGGAGTTTTAGATGCTCACTATTTCATTGTAAAGCTGTTTACAGCAGACCTGTAACTTTGAACTCTGACTGGTAAGCCTTCAAGTTGTGATTTGTGTAGAACTCAGTTGCAGTTTGGAAAGGTTTAAATTGCTTGACTAAGTTATTCATAACTTTTAGTTCAGACGACTGGAATCATTGCACTTTTCTATCAATGCTAATTGGTTTCTAGATTGCACTATTTTGCTGTGTTTAGCAAAGAGAGAACTGGTATACTGCTTCTCTGCATGCTGTTCAGTAGGCACTGGATCATTAATGTGAAATACTGCACAACTGGTTGGCAATTCATCTTAAAGATGAACTGCAGTTCCTTAATGGTCTTGAACTTTTAGTTTAAGAAAATAAATAATATAAATCCTTCGATGTAAGGCAGAAGGGAGGAACCAAAAGTGCCCATTCCTGGCAGTAAGGTTATAAAAAACCCTGCTCGAAAATGCCTTTAGTCTTATTAGACATTACTTATTTCTGACATCATTTCTTGGAGTGGATTTATTGTCATCAGCCAAATATTTTGCAGAACACAGAGGGTGCCAAGGAATTATCTGAGCATATACTTCTGCATCATTGAAAGTGGCAAATGTAACTGAGAAATGCCACCTAATATTCCCAAGCTAAAGTGACACCACAAAATCACTCTAATTTCTCCTTTTTATTTTTCTTGAGTATGAAATCCACACTTTTTTATAGCCAGGTTCTTGTTTGCTGTATATTAGGGTCATATTTCAGAGCAGTAGGCAATAAACTGAGAGTTTAATTATTTTCCTTCCCTTAGAAAATTTTGGGCCAGTGCACTGGAAAATTCTAACTCATGAACAACACTGAGCAGGGGAGTGTCAGTTAAATTTCTGCACAGGACTTAAAAGATACCAAGAATTTGCTGTCTGTACAAAATCTTTCTATACAATGATTCCTATTTTTGGTGTCTGATTGCACTATTACTAATGATGACAAAATATCTCACACATGTTTCAGTAGAAGAGAAAATTAATTTGGAAATAACTTGTTTGATTTGTTGCAAGTCTGAAGAAAAGCGATTTCCAGGTTCAGTGTGAAGGCACATCACCAGTATTTTTATATTCACGGCAGAGTCTGACAACCTGTGATTGGACTGTCAGCAAGAGTTGTAGGTTCTCCTGGGAGACAGGTTTGTAATGTATCCCCTAATATGAGAACAAGGTCAGTCAATTAAATGAAAAGAATGGAAAGTTTAAAAGACTTGAAAAATCTCTCTTTTTGTATAGGTTAACACGGACTGTCAAATCCATTGCACAGAGTCAGCAGGTCAAATATTATGGCTGGATATTTAAAGAGTTTGGAACATATCCTGCCAATTTTACTGAAGTGCAATGATAATTAGATACTGTCCTGATGGTCTTCAGGTTCCAAGAAAAAGTTCTTCCTTTGAACTTCAGTATGTACTTGGTGAGTTACAATAGTCACAAGGACCAAGAGAGAAGAAAAAATTCTCAAAGGTCGAACATCTAGAATGAAGTGCAGAAATATTCCTATTCCTACTGACTTCCCATGGGAGCTGGGAACAAAACCCTCAGCAGGGGCCCTAAAATTCTCCTATGTTGTGTTTTGACTATGCTAAAGGGCATGAAATTGAAACTCCTGTGGGAAGTGTTCTGCTCTGTGGGAAATATTATCAAATAAAGGAAAAACAAAATTTAAGGAGCATCGTGAGGGGAGCACAGGCTCTGGGCCAGAGGCCGCAGCCAGTACAGCCCACATAGGGTTGTGTAGACTCTTTGGAGGGCAAAGATGCAACTGAAGGGCAGAGTCCCTTTTAACCTGAAACACACTGGAGTTGGATTCTGCAAGTCAGTGGTTGAAGAGGACATTTCTGCCCCCCAGCATCATTCCTCTGCCCTACAATATACTTGTCAGTCCCCTAGGATGCAGTTCCAGATGGAGTTTGATGTGCACATCTAGATAGGTGTTATGTTACTGGGCTCATTCCCAAAAAATTTTTATTTTTCTACTCTTTTCGTTTCACCTACAACAATGTTACTCTGATGGAAAGACTTTGTTTCATCTTGGTGTAAGGAAACAAGTATATAACAGGTGAAACACAAAGTAGAGTCTGCTTTATGCTTCAAACTTGATAACAAAAATCAGAGCACAAGTGGGAAATAAACATTTATGAGAAAGAAAATGACATAGAGGGAGATTGAGAGGCACCATAAAACACATTACCAATTCAAGAAAAGAAGTGACTACTTGTTACAAAAACTGAATACCCAAGAGAGGAGTGAAACTGCTGATACTGAGAGAAGTCACAGAGTAACCCCTGGTTTGGTTGTGGTTTTATTATAGGTTTTTGTTATGGACAGACATGTATTGTGGATGAGAAGCCTTCGTTATTAATAACCCATATTCCACACAGCGGGGCCAGGTGGGACTCCATGCAAGAGATCATTTAGAAAATTCCCCTGATGTGTTACACAGTGATCCACGCCATTATCCCTGCCAGATTTTTGACTACACTGTTTATAAATCCCTACAGTGAAGGATATTCCCTCTTACGTCAATTTTTTTGAGTACTTTCCTCCTTTTCTTCAGAAGTGTTTCCCAGTGACCTACCACAGTTTCTCTCACTGCATGTAGAACCCAATAAATCTTCCTGTACAAATCATGGATATGGAGAGAAGATTGTTCCAACCCTCTTTGTGTGAGGATGACAAAGTGTGGTTTGGCTTTTATATGCTGAGTTTTCAGCCTTTCAAGTATAAAATCATCAATTTCATTTAAATAATTACCATTGTTGAGTAACATGGAATTCGTTATGTCATTTAAAAATATCTTCTTTCAGATTGCAACCATATGTGAAACATGTAGCTTCTCTGTGACCAAATAATAAAAAAAGCCCAAACAAACGAGATCTGAGAAGCTGTGCAGAAGCTTGCAACACAGAGGAATGCTATGGTCCGGAGTTCACTGCAGCAGGAAACATGCTGTAAGACATGCTGTGATTGAGTCATTTTCTCTACTAAATTTTCAAATTGCTGTGACAAGACATTTAAACTGGTGAAAGAAAGGTTATAGATTCCTCAAGGTGTCAGTGGAAAGAAGTGCTTTATATGCACACCTTGTGGGTATTTGAATAAGGAAACCAGTCAGCAAAAGTAAAATGTGACGAAAATGTTCTCTTTTTATTACTGCCATTTTGTCCTCCACCCACCTATAAACATATCAGTGATACAGATATGTTTCTGTACCACTGTAGCACGAACAGCTTTTTCTTTCCATTTGATGCCTTCTCCAGCCACCTAGAAACAGAGACCAGATGGGAGTAAGGGAATAAAGGTAGGTATGTATTTGAAGGGCCTTCAGGGTACACCCTGGGGAGCCAGAGGCTGCTTCCATAAAATGGACCCCAAGATGGATGACAGGTCACGAGTTTTTTACACTGTTGTAGGTTTGGTCCATTTGCATATCAGCATAAATTCACCAATTAAAACTTTAGCTCTCTTCAATTTCTCCACCTCTCTCCTGGTCCTAGTTTCTACCTTTAGGCCTCGGACAGCCTGAGTGTCCTTGAATAGCAAGCTCAGAGAAGCTTTGTTGTGTCTATCTGGCCTAAGAGGGCAACTAACAAGCTGTAAGAAACTTCAGAGTTACACACTAGGCAATACAGGATTTGAAAAGTACAGAAGTTAAAACCTAAGGCATCACATTAATTCAGCTGTTATCTATTTAAAATTCAAATCATTTGGTCATGTATTGGGTTTGCACAGCTGGATTCCAGTGGCAGCGGGGCGGGGGGGGCTGCAGGGTCAGCTTCTCTGAGAAGCTGCCAGAAACTTCCCCCGTGTCCAGTAGAGCCAGTGCCAGCCAGCTCCAGGAAAGACTCACAGCTGGACAAGGCCGAGCCCATCAGCAATGGTGGTAACACCTCTGGGATAACGCGTTTAAGAAAGGGAGAAAAATGCACAACTGATGCTGAAGAGAGGAGTGAGAATGCATAAGAGAAACAATTTGGTAGTGAAGAAGTGATGGCAGCTGGTGCTCCAGGCACCAGAACAGAGATTCCCCTGCAGCCCCTGGTGCAGCCCATGGTGAGGCAGCTGTGCCCCTGCCATCCCATGAAGGTCCATGGGGGGCAGAGATCCACCTGCAGCCCTTGCAGGAGCCCATGCTGGACTGGGGGGANTATGCTGGACTGTGAGGATGCCAAAAGGATGTTGTGACCCTGTGGGCAGCCCATGACTGTAATTGCTCAGTGGTCTCTCCCTGTCCTTATCTCAACCCATCTATTGTTCTCTTTTCTCTTCCCTTTTCTTGTCCAGCTGAGGGGGGCAGTGACAGAGCAGCTTGTTAGGCACCTGGTGTCCAGCCAGGATCAACCCAGCACAGGTGACACACTGTAAAATGAGACTTCATACAACACCATGTCAGAAACTATTGACAACAAAGGAGACAGGCAGGCACCTCTCCAGACAGCTACTAATGACCTGCTTACTCCCCTCAGCTCTGCCTGGAGTTGGCACTTCTGATCATATCTTTCAAAGAAAAAGGCCTATATATAAAATATATAAAATATATTTTATAAGTGAGAAAGTGATTTAGCTACCTTTGCCAAGTTCAAAATCCTGCTTCAAACCATGAGTGAGTTGGTGTATCAGGATAAATTGCTGTATTTAGGCTGCATTTAGATACTACAATTCAGATCTTCTCGGAGGTTCATTATTAAAGACAAAGCTAGCAGCTGCTTCAGATCTGGCACTTCTGGGGCTGGAGCAAGTTTGGATTTGCAGACAGTGGCTCTTAGCAGTGTATTGGAGCCTCGGGGCTTAGATTATATCCCTGCACTCTTTGATGATTGCCTGGGGAGTGAGACAGCACACCTTAGGGAGAGAGAAAGAAAAGGCTGGATTGTGATGTGAGAAAAGAGAAAAGACTCAAACAGTCAGTCCTAACAAGGGGAGCTACTGCCACAAGAGCCCACGCCATAAACCAGGTCCATTGGTCACTCCACTCTGTGGAGTAATGCCTTGTCTATAAAATGCTTCCTTTGAGCCTGATGTTTTAGCCAAGAGAAACCACTATTAGACACATCTGTGTTGACCTTTACTTAACATTCACTGCTCAAAGGCAGGGCATAGATTTACAAGCCCTTGCCTGTCAGAAGCAGCACCAAACAGCCCATTCCAGGAGTTCAAGATCACTGGAGCAGCCAGGAGCACACTGAGCATCAGGAGTCACCACGATGGTGGTCCACTTTCACTGACTGCCGAACGAACACAGGAGCAGCCCAGAGACTGACTTTGTGCTCTCCCAGCTCCTGCTGCGAGCTGATGTCTTATTCTGTGACCTTCTTTAGCTTGCATGGCCACAAAGCAAGGATCCCATTTGTGTCTTCTTCACAGTCTTTTGCCTGCACTGTGACACCTTCACTCTTTCCTCAGGCCACCACAGATGCTCACAAGGGGTTATGAGTTCATAAACATAGGTGAGTTGGAATTCATATCAGGAAATTAAAAGGGAAAAATGTAGACTGGATAGGTGTAAGGAAGAGACAAGACACTTTAATGAGTGTAACAGTAGCTTGATTCTTCTTCTGTTGCTTATTTCTTAATTCCTAATTTTTATTAAATATATATATATACTGAGGTTTTCTTTTAAATTTTATTTTTTATTTAGTTTTTGATCTCAGTTTCAGGTTTAGGACTGTTATTGAAAGTTCAAGCTAGTTAAGATAGTTTTTGTTTCCTTATAGATGCAAAACACAGGAATCAAAATTGAAACACAGTATTTGAGAACAGTCAGAGTATTTCCAATTGTTTAGATAACTGGATGATCATCATTCTCATAATTTTTCATTTTCTTTCTAAGTTCTCTTTAAAATCCTCCCTCTTCTTTTCTTTTTGCAGTACAGGCAAACTAGTTCTTTTGCCCAACTCATCTGGAAAGGGTATGACTTCTTTTTAAGCAGATATCTTCAGTAAACCTATCGTTTTCAATTCAACCTTATTATATATTGCTTGTAATTTTATAATGTCCCAAGCAGTGATTTTTGCATCATTAGATCAGTGGGAAGCCTGAAGAACAGAGGGCTGTACATACTTTATCCTTTTCCTTCCAGTATTTTTATCATTTAATGCTGTGTTGCTTTCAACATGCCTTTCCTATCTTTAAGCATTATGATTCTGAACAATTAGGATGGGTATGGGTATTAACGGAAGTCCTTAATTGTGTAATACTTTTTAGGGGGGGGAAATCTGAAATTCTATGTATTATTTCATGTAAACTGCCCTGGAAGAGTTGACTGATCCCTGTTCTCTATGGAATAACCCCCTTTTCATTGGAGCATTAACACATGGCTCAGCCTAAGGCAGTTATTTCAGAAAGGTGTGAGGCACAAAGCCACAGTTAAAGTAGATGAACAACCTGGAAAAAGAAAACCAAAAAGTTGTGTTCCTGAAAGCTTGTTTGATTTGAAGACAGTATTGCCTAGTTGCATAAAATATATTACCTTTCCCAAAAATCTTATTTTTCTCATTAGACTGTTACATGGCAAACTTAATTATTGTAATCACACTGGGGATGCTGGATTAAAAAGCCTACAGACATTTAAAGTAGGATTAATGTCTTCATGTAACAGCAAAAACTGATGTAACTTCCATGCCACTGGGCAGCAAATTTGCTATGGAAATAATGCCATTTTAATTCCAAAAAGTTTAAATGTTTGCTTGGTTTGAGGAAACATTCTGCTTGCTACATTTTTCTCAGCTCCAAGGTTTTTGAGTCTTGTACAGAAATCATACAGTAATTGGATTCTCAGACTTGTTTCCTAAGAAAATGAACATTTATGTATTCCTGCAGTCTATCTATCAATCTCTTGGCTTCTCTCTAAATTTTGAAACTACTAGCCAATTTCAACCACATTTAGAGCACCCCAGATGTCTGAAAGATATTATATTCCTAAGGTTGAGCAGAAATTGGGAGCTGAGTAGAATAGAAAGATTTAAATTATAGCTCAGTGAGACAGAGACAAAGGTGTCAGACATTACGGGCAGTGCCTGGCAGCAGCTGGATGTGCCAGGACCACACGGACCCAATCCGTATCAGCCACAGCCCAGCCCAGACCACCCTAGTGTGCTCTGGAAGAGGGAGGGAATGTGGAACTCTTGGACCTGGGAAGATTTAGGGGACCAAAGTCATTATGCAAGTGGAGTTAGTTAGTTGTGCTGTTTCTGATACAGCTTTGTTTTGTCTGTAAAGGACAGTGATTATTACTGGTCAGAATTTCTGACTGGAATCATGAAGCTTCCATTCTTGGAGGTTTTTAAGGCCAAACAGCATAAAACCATGAGCAATCTCTCTGGCCATAGAAGAACCTGCTTCAAGCAGCAGGTTGGGCTAGAGTGGCCCTTGCAACCTGAATCATCCTATGATCCTGCCAGCCTGTTAGGTTTGCCTTACTATGTTACCAAAAGCAAGGGATGGGCAGGTTCATTTAGTCCAGATTTTATTATCTGTCAACTATCTTTTGAAAGGCCTATAGATTTTTTCAATGCAAAAAAAAGGGTCTTGCTAATGCTCAATATTTATAATGTGGTAATAGCCAGAGATGTTAGCCAAGGTCAGAGACTAAAAAAAGAATGAAGGTAATTTAGTGGCTAAATCATTAACCTAGAGCAGAGGAAATCAGAATTTATTGGAGTATTCCTGTATGAATTTATACAAGTAATGGTGAGTGGGAGTCATCTCACAGAATTTTAGCCCTTCAGATATTAGGTAGCTAATTTGATGTGGCTTTTAAATGCCCTCCTGAGTCAACAGAGAGACAGAGGCAAAAGCTGTTTCCTGCAACATATTTTAGTGGGGTGGACACTTTCTTTCCACTGAGGGAGAAAGGAGAGGTAATAGCACTCAATGGGGAGCATGAAGGGTTGAAGTGGACAGATCTCATCAGATCATGTTAAAACAAATTGTTATAAGCTTTTTTTATTAGTTTAGTAGTTGCAGGTTACAGTGCTGATTTATTTGCTGTCAGGGTTTTGTGCTTGTTTTCTGGGTTGTTATCTAATACCTCACTTGTTGTATGTGTTCCCTATTGTGCTGTTTAGCATCTCTGGGGGCTGGATTAAAGTTATCATTTTCCCACACTGTGTAACACTGGCTCATATGATAAAATTACTGGTCAGGATACTAATCTGGTAACTGTACTTAACATTGACATCGTACCCGTGCTTCAGGAACCATCTCTCAGGAGCTGTTAATAATTGCACTCTTTACCTTTACTCCTTGGAGCGCCAACCTATGGGGGAAAAGGAGGGAACATTTTCCTCCGCTCTCCCCCAGGCCAGTTACAATAGATTTGGATCATTTTGAATATCCTTGGTATGTTCAAACCAAAACGTTCATATTTTTGTCTCAGTTCTGGCGGGATAGTGATGTGCAGGTTAGTATGGGCAAGTGCCTGGGACAATGAACATATCCAGTGCTTTAGAACCCTGAACTAGTAAAAAATCCTGAAGTGGGATGGAAAATGTTCCTCGGCCCTAGAGGCCAGGGTTGAGTATGTGAGTTGCAAGGAATAAAATCACAGAAGGGGATCCTTTCAGGAAAATTGCTGCTCCAGTTTCTAGTGCGCAGTTCCCAGACATAGTAGAAGGGCTTCCTTACTTGCAGTCTTAATTAATGAAATTTTTATTCATATTTACAAGTGAGTAATGAAGACTATGAGAAGGACCAGAGGGGCCCTGCTTCCAGACAGGTCAAAGAAGGGAAAAACTGGGTTTATTGGACTCTATGGATTCAAGGGACTGGCACAGCAGACCCACAGGAGTGTGAGGCTCTAATGTTCACAGGTGCACAGTGTGCCCTAATGTCATCTGGCTATAGAGGCGCAGATCCCATCTGTATTTCCTCTTATCCTTACACAGGACTAGCTCCAGGAGCTCCATGTCCCTCTTGTACTGAGGAGCTCAGAACTGGGTTCTTTCTGGTCCAAGTGATCCAGGTCAGTGACAAGAAATTCTAACAAGCAGCCCCTGGTTTTCATTAAATTTCTCCATTAAGTCCTAGATTAGAAAACCTAGTGTGTACCAACCTTCACCATATTCCCAAAAGGCACTTGTTCTTGAACTACTTGCATTACTACAAAGTCTGCTGCCATGAAAGAAGTGTGGCACATTTTCATTTAATCCAGTTCCTGTTGTGAGAAACAGCAAAGTCCTTTTTAACTACCGAGGCTTAGCAATGGTAAACCTCAGTGTAGTTCAACACGTGCTGATTTTCTAGCAGGCAACACAGTACCTGATAGTAAAAAAAAAGGGATTTCTTCAGAGCTTTCTCTCCCACAGTGGTTTATAAGTGTCAGTGTCACAGAATTCAGTGTCACACTTTAATTCCAGCTGACAACTCAGCCCTACACAGCCACTTACTCACTACCCCTGTGGTGGGATGGGGGACACAATCAGAAAAGTAGAAGTGAAAAAGCTTGTGGCTTAATATAAAGGCAGTTTAATAGGTAAAGCAAAAGCTGTGCACACAAGCAAAGCAAACCAAGAAATTCATTCACCTCTTCCCATGGGCAGGCAGGAGTTCAGCCATCTCCAGAACAGCAGGGGTCCCTCATACATAATGCTGACTTGGGAAAACAAACACCACCATTCTGAATGTCCCCCTCTTCCTTCTTGCCCAGCTTTATATGCTGAGCATGATGCCATGTGGTGTGAGATGTCCCTTGGGTTAGTTGGGGTCAGCTGTCCTGTCTATGTCTCCTCACAATATCTTGGCCCCCGCAGCCTCCTCAGGGGTGGAGTTGGGTAAGAAGCAGAAAGCCCTTGGCTCTGTGCAAGCTCTGTGCAGCTAAAACAGTGTATTATCAACTCTATTTGATAATCCAGAAACAAATCCAGAACATAACCCCGTATTAGCCACTATGAAGAAAATTACCTATCCCAGCACGTTCTCCACCACAGCCACAGCCACAGCCACAGCCACAATCCCTTCAACTCTAATTTACAGC
>VYZQ01060475.1:3225-24937 GCA_013400655.1 Mystacornis crossleyi
CAATTATTATTCAATTTTGACTTAGTTACAACTGTGGTGATTAAGACTCCTTATTTTCGTATGTTAAGAGTTACCAGATGCAGCTCAGACTGCATACACTTCTCTAGCATCCCTTATTATGCACAAACAGGATGAAAGGATGTGATGAGGCAGTGACTGGTCTTGCTAAATGCAGAGAGGCTGGAAAGCTGAAACTTTGCACCAAACTGGTTTATTCAATATACTCCTGTCACCTTGCAAATAAAGTGAGGGAAGGAGGTCAGTGCAACCAGTCAGTGCTTCAAAGTCTATTCTGGCATTCATCTGCTGAGTGTTTTAAATGAAAGAAGCTTTTGTTTTCAGACTCATTCAAGAAATGTTTTCTTTTCTATACATCTCAAGACCTAACTCTCCCATAACGCAAACACATCAAAACTGCTCTAGCATGCTGTGTTAAAGCTTTGGGGTTCATAGACTGCTAGCAGAGGTAGATGAATGGTGATACTTTACCACAGGAAAAGAGGGAGCAGCTTCTCTCTTCTAAAAAATTTATTCTGTGCAGCAGAACACAGTAGAGACACACAGCAACACCAGCTTGGCACCTCATTAGCAATCTTCACCACGTGTATGTCAAGAAATGGAGTCTAAAGGATATCAGCACCAAACAAGAAATTCCAACTATAGAATCTGCCAACTGCAGAAAACAAATGGTGCCTGCTCAGGCCAAGCACCATTTCCTATTTAATTTATTTATATTTTCCCCCACATGCAGGATGTTGTCCAGAATTTTGGTCTATTTTTTCTTATTTCTCTTAATAAAGAATCAGAACAACCCCACTGCTGCAAAACACAAGTAAGCAAGATGGGGGACATGAAAAAATCTAAGAGAATATAGAATTCATCAGTCTGAAATTTTATCTGTGTATTACTCTGTATAAAAATCAAGTCTACCGTATTATAAATCTGCTTCACCTTTTTGTTTGAACAGATTGCTTCTCGGAATGATGCAATGGTAACTATTTTATAGAAGAGTGACTGCTAGATGACATGATCCAAAGTATCTAAGGCCTCTAAAACTATTTAAAAACCAATTACCTTTAATCTTGTCCTAAAGACACATTAGTAGTTAGTTCCATCCATTGCAATGCTTTTACTATTTTTTCTTACAAAAATCTTCAGTTTTTCACTTTGTGGTTTTAAACACCTTCTGACCGATCTTTACCAATTCTCTAACAGCAGAGAGCTCATAATGATATGATAAGAAGCCTAGCTGAAAATAATCTAGCATAACTACACACCAATACCAAGCAACAAAAACCAGTATTAAAATCTGCACTATATTCTTCCACTATTAAGAACACACTGTCACTTTTTTCTTTTTTTTTAATTCATAATTCTTTAATTTTCTTTTTTTAATTCTTTTTCTTTTTTTAATTTAATTTTTTTTAATTCCCCCAATACTACAGTGATGCCACACTGTAGTGCCATAATTCAAAAAAGAAATAAACCCAAAGTACTTTCAACTTCTAAAATGCTAGGGTGTCTTTCCAGCATGCTTTGTTACCGGCAAGAGCCAGGAGCAAAAGTGAGGCACAGGGAAGCAGATAAAATTGCAAGAGAGGTAAGTACATTATTAGCAATAAAAAATGACATGGTCATAGTCCTACCATGGGGAACAAGGAGACGCACTGTAAGAACTTTTTGTGCTAAAGGCACATAGAAGGTGATGAGAAAAGTATTCCTTGCATAAAAATTTAATGACTAATATCCATGAATGACTAGAAGGAAACGCTGAATTTCCCTGAAGATTTCAGCAGGGTTTCTCTGCCTCTATGGAAAAGCCTTTTTTCACTGTAGTAAGGATGGCATCCATCAGTAAGGCCAGTTGAGGCTGTTTGTTTATGCAATTCTGTAAGAAAGACACAATCTTTCTCAGGTGAAGGATGTTTGCATGATGCCATTTTAAAGTTCTGTATTAGTTCCCTGCCCCTATAAAAAGGCTGTCAGGAAGGTTATCAAGAATGTTTCTGTGAAGTTTAAGTTCTGCTGTGAAGTTCTTGTTTAGCCTCAATCTTTCACGGACAGACTGGTCCTTCAGGATTTCCATATTGCTACAACTGAAGCATAAAGACCAAGAAAAGAAGCTGGAGCTCACAAATCAAAATGGTGGGTAATGAAGTCAGTGACCCGGTCACATATCAATCACTAACAGACTGGGATTTGGAGGATTTACTCCAATGGTGGAATGATTAAAAATACAGCATATTCTCTCAACTGGATGATTGCTTCTCAAAAGACAGTGAGAGTACTCTTTTAGTAAGTAGTTATTATCATCTTTAAGGTTAAGAATCCCATTTTGTCTCAGCATGAATAGCTTTATCAAATGAAGTAGGGATAATCACTCTACAAAAGCTAACATAAATCTGCTCCTCACTGAAAGATACGTATACTTAAATTTCAACGAGCACAATTTTTTTGTCATTTAGAAGACATAAATGAAGCAGGTTCTAAGGCACACAAAAAATCTCCAATTGTTGCAAAGAATCTTTGCTTCTCCACCTTTACAAACAATTGTATTAACAAGATTAATTCAGACTTTTTTCAGTAATCTAAAAAAACTTATAAATGCTGGGAAACCCCTGCATTTAGAGCATGTATAAACTCGATGATGTTTCTAACTGCTGAGATACACAGATGAAAAACCCAAGATAAATACAAAACATTCTTAGGCATGCCCCTTCCAGGCATAGCTTGTGGTTCAAAAAAATTTTAAAAAATAAAATAAATGCAACCTAATGATTTGGATATGGCTACACCAACAAAACTTTGCATATGTCTTTGCATTATTTTTTCTTCTGTTTAAGACAGTTAGCCAGCATGACAATTAAAACTTTACTTAATAGATCCAAAAATATTACAAATTAACCTGTGTGGAGATATTTTTCGCTTACAGACTGTAATACTGCATTGTGATTGACTACATATTCAATGCCTATTATTTTTAACATTCAAACAATTATACTTTTATTAAGATAAGTCTTGAATTAAGTCACAAGAGCAGATATTTTTCTCAACATTCTATCGTATTTTTCCAAGACAAGCTACAACAACTAATGCTTATTCAAGAAAACAAGGGCCGCTTAGTAATTTCTGGATTCAAATTATGAACTCAACCATCTTGAAAAAAGAAAAATACACAGTCATATCACTTGCATATTTTGAAACAAATTCAAAGATTCCATAAACTCTGAAAAACTTCCACATCTACCCTCTTTTTTTCTTCCTTCTTCCACTGCTGTTTTCCCCTGCTGGAATGTCTCGAAAATATTTTTATACTACAAATATCACTAAAAGCTAAGGTTTTTTGTTATGAGACCACCAGCAAAAGCCAACACATAATATGACAGAAAGGTTGCCTTCATTCTCCAAAGTTAATATTAAATGAAATTAACCCAAAAGCCATCTTGAAGAAAGTTCTTGCTTATGCTTTATATAGTTGTTTTTAACAATTATATGTAAAGAAATAAAGATTCCTTTCTTTGTTAATATGTAGATGCAGAGAAAACTGGTGAGGTTATAAGGACACACTGTTCTAAAATTTCCCTTTATACTCTCATTTTTGCTTTTAAATTACATTGAAGCTTAATCCTTCTTCAATTAATTTGGTAACATTCATATCAGATCCAGTGTATTTACAGCACATACTAAAAAAATCCACACCAAAAAAAAAAGACATTTAAAAAAAAAAAACCACACCCAAACCATAAGTTCTACCATGACAGCAATTTCTCATTAGTAATGAACAGCAATTACCTTGAAGAAGCTTGAACTTTATTTGATCCGGGAATTTCTGGTACAGGTCGATGCCTTAAGATAAAAGATCGGCTTGCTCTTGGAAATACCTTCATGCAGTTTAGCGTACAGGAATCATATAAGTCATTGTCTATCATTTCTCCTTTAAACTTATAGAATGAAGAATCTGGCTTACTATCAGATAAATCAGCCCCATCTGCAAACCTCTGATGTTTGTTTTCCTTGCATTTTGTCTCACATGAACGAACAAATGAAGGAGGATCACAAAACACCAAAGGGCCAGTCAAGTGCTCATCAGCTTGGTATGCAGCAGCTTCTGTCAGTGATGCATCTGGCTGAGTATTCATCTTGATACTTCTACTTTGACTGACAGCTTTTAGTCTGCTGTCTGAATTCTGGTATAAACTGGAAAAATCCAAATTTGTCAAGCTATCATCATTTGCCTCCATTGAGTTTTGCTCTGCAAGTTCAAACTTTTCCTTATTAACATAAGATTTTTTAAGAAGTTGTTCTGATGATGTTGCAGGTATCAAGGCAGTCCCATCTACACTTGAATTGCTTACAGGACACTCCTGATCTGAGGATGAATGTTGCTTCTCTTCTAAGCCTTTCAAATCTTTGAATTTTACATTTTCACCGAAAAGAGAATTTCCTCGAATTTTCGAAACACTGTCTAACTGCTTAAGAATCCTTCTGCGATGCCCTGTAGGCAACACTCCCATTTGTTGAAGCACACTGTTAGTTATTCCCACACAATCTGTCACAATGTTGTAGCCATATTTTTTAAAGTTAGGAAGATACTGTGCGAGGTTAATGTTGACCAAAAATTCTTCAATATCAGTGCCATTGCCTGTGGATGACATGACTTCATTCCGTATATTGCCCCACACAGTCATGTAGAAATAGTCACATTGCATGCATGTTCACTAGCAAGAAAACTCTCTTAAATTTGGTGTCCACCACATGGCAGAAAATATCCGTTTCCTCATGACACCTCTTCAAGTTTCTTCAGTTCAAACTGATTTTTTTTAAAGACTGCAAACATAAGGAAAATAAAAAGGACATTAGAAAAATTCTCACATGAACCTCACAATTATCTTGAATAAAACTGTGAAAGACTCCCTGTCACTTGAACAGTAATATTTTTAATTGTTTATATATGAAAACTTCAGCAAGGGTAAACCCATCCTTTTATCTTAGCCTATTTCAAGAAAATAGCAAAATCAAAGTCTCAGCCCAAGTAATACAGACTTAAAAAACATATTCCTAGCAGTTAAACATTAAGATGAACAGTTAAGAGATGAACCACGTATCTACACACACTCTATTACACAGTACTTGGATATCAGGAAGAGAAAGAGTTATCCAGAGCCAGAACTGGAACCTAAAGCTTTCCTATTTCCACACTAGCACCAATTAACTATAGAACAAGGCTTCTACTCCCTTATCTTCTAATCTCAAAATCCTTTTAGCACAGAAACACACTTGCAGTGGAACAAAGGAAAAATGACTGTCTAAAGCATTCTACGTGAACTGTGCATTCAAGTCCTCTTCAACTGAGAATCCAACTGAACAAATACTGTTGTCAATAAAATGGTTTGCAACAGTAGATCCAGCCCTTCAAACAAACTGTCATGCAGGAACACAGGAAACAGGTAACCACCAGCATCTCAACTCTGACAAGGAACCATTTTTCCCTTGGCCACAAGCAGAAGAGGCGTGACCCCATGGGCCAGTTCTGGCTGTCCATGAGTTTTTCCGTAGTATTTTCCAACTCAGCTCTTATGCTCTCCAAATTCCTTCTATTTGAGTTATTCTTTCTCTCAGGGCCATATCTAAATTCACAATTTACAAATCCAGACACTGAAGGTGTTTGGAAGAGCTTGAAATCATATTTCTTCAAAGACGGTTTAACATCAGCAACACTCAACAGGTTTTTTCACCTCTCTCTTTCTATATAAAGGGTAATTTGGCCTTAGGGAAACCTGCTGACTAGCAGCTGTCCTGGCATGCAGGTACTAGCCTTAAGCACCCTGGAAAAGAAAGAACAGCTTCAGTGGAAGAGCATTAATACTTAAGCAGCAATCAGAAAGAGGAGATATCTCATGCCCAGAATTTATCCATGGTAGTAGGCATTGATACCTAATTCTTCAAAGTATTTAATGACAAAAAATGCAGTACCTATGATCTAGAATGAAGCTTAAAAGACTGCCTACATTTTTACTGTATCAATTCCTAAATAAAGAATAAACCCTCTTCCTATAAGATTCCTCCAATGTCTTTTGAATATCTAAGTCATTATTCAGGAAGGTAGAAATAAATAAATAGATAGATAAATCTTTATGCCCCTCCTCATTACCCAAAGCCACACACAGATAAATCTAAATTTAAATAATGTACTGCTGAAGCACAACTGTTATCACTGCAATTGGCGATTGTACTTTATTATGACTATGAAATAAATTATTAAATAACTCCCTCAATTGCTAGAAGTCTTTTCTTGCAAAATTTTGTAAATATCTTCATTACTCCCACACTTTCATAAAGTGGTAAGCAAAACCAAGGGAAAAACTAGACTCTTCATACTTACACCACATAAACATGTACAGGATATCATAATAAGAAAAAAGGAGATGAGCAAAGCTACATTTTTCTGGGAGATGTAAAAATCAGCATAGTATACTTACTATAAATGTTCCATTATTTAAAGTAAGTCATTGGAGTCTCTCTAGTCTCTAACTTCATTTTTGTGAAAATATTTTTATCAGCTTTGATCACTACCCACAAGTCTGAGAAGTGACTTATTATCGTGAATATTAAATTGATACAATTAAAACCTTTAAGAGAGAGAACTCTATAGGTCAATCAGATATCAACGTCTCAAGAGAGATTAACTTTACTAGGGAGTTAACCTTCAGTTAAAGATTCCCAAGTCATTTAAATTCAAAAAGCCTTGGATTGATCTAAACTGATTAACAATCCACGTTCATATGTAGGTTTGTCCCATCCCAACCTGCATGCTGATATAAACTCTCATCATTCCTTTAAAAATTTCAAAACTCAGCATTTCTTCAAAATTTTCACAGCAGCCTCTAGTCATAAAGGATAAAATTCAATAGTATGGCTTCCACCCATCTCTAAACGCTGGAAAATGGAAATGTAAACATATAGTCTCTTAACAAGTTGAATATATATTCTCAGATTCTGAGCACAGAATGAAATTAAAATTAGTACAGAAATTACATACTGGTAAAAAAGTATCAGACAGGTACTCTTTGGGCCAGAAAATAGTCTTTCAGGTACCAAATAATTAAATAAAAAACACAATTAAACAGACAGACAAACAAACAAACAAAAACAACAACAACCAAACTACACACATATTCAAGTATATAAAACCCCTACAGTGCTAGCATATCAGTCTAAGGCTTTTAAAATTGCAGTTGCAGCTGGTTATCTCAGACATTTCCACCTTCCTTGACAGTTCTGGGTTTCATGGTAGCATCCGGCTATTTTTTCCCTAAGGTGTTAGTGTTCATTTTCAGATAGTATCATCTTCTCAACCTCCCCACTTTTCATAATAACAAAAAATACACCTAGGAAAGTAGCTTTAAGTATGTATTTATAAATAAATATATATCTGTTTCATATAAACATATATATTTATACCCACACACTCTCTCTTCTCTATCTTAATACTATTTTTCACATGTGCAATATCTTTGCCTACACCTTATTCTGGAACTCCTCCAGTGTTGTCACTTCAGGAAATCAAATAGCCATGTATTATCAGCTATTTGGATTCCAACCCATCTCTGTATAAACCACATACCAGTGCAAAGGGTTACCTAGCAGAGAACAAACTTTGCTTCCAAATCTGTAAGAATGACTATGTTTTGCTGTGTATTTTATGAACAAAGCATGTAGCAGAGGAAGGGAGGAACTGCTTGTTGCTTGCTGAGAAGACATTTTGACCACAAAATGCCAACACTGCTGGAAGAAAACGTTCAAGTCACTTTCTGTTTCTGTAGTTGTCTATGACAGAAGCTGTCAGTGCATCCGTCAAGATTTATGAAGACGTGCCTAGATCTGGCCTAGCTATGCAACTGGTTAAATATGAGTAAGATCACATATTATTTTGTGAGTCTAAGCAAAGGGTTATACTGACAACTGGTTTGGTTTTACTACTTACAGAAAGATTAACGCAACAAACAGCTAAACAAATCTATACACTCTGGCGAATGTTTTGCAGGCCAGAACCTAAATATGGAATCACTTCTTAAAATGTTTTATGAGGTGTGAACTCAAGAAGTATAAAGAAGTGCAGAACTCAAGGACCACCTTACTCAATACATTAATCTGTTTTGATATGATTATTATAAATCTAAAAAGAATTTAATCTCCTCCTTAGCTTTGATTGCAAAATAAGTCATAATAAACTCTAAAGAAGATACAGTATTAGAATTATAGTGCATATATATGGCATATACACATTTGTACAAATACATTCATTCTCTTTCACATCCATATTTCTACCACTACAAATTTAAGTAAACAACATTAGTGCACACGGTTGCATACATTCCATAAAACAAATCTTCTCTCAAAAGAAAGATAAAACAGATTTTTCCTACATAGATATAAATAGCAAAAAACAAAACAAAAAAAAAAAAAAAAACACCCAACAAAGAAACAAAAAAACCCCACAAGGAGACTTTGAACTTGCTTAAATAAAATTGACTCTTGCTGTAAAATTATATTTTCCTAAGTAGGGTATCCAAGACAAAAATCACCACTCCCAACATGGTTACTAAAAATAGGAAAATGCTATAATGGTTATACCAAAAAAAAAAATTTTTTTTTAAAAATCAAACTCCTTGAAACACACCTGACCATTCAGTTTTATCAAAATACGGATAAAACACCTAAATTGCTATGCGGAAAAAGGAATACAAGGAAAACCATTTGGGCTTTTCTTCTAAGAAGAAAGTTTCAGCAGGGGATGAATTGCAATGTATGTTGCGCATCCCAAGCCTTCCATGGGATCATCCAACTTTCTTTCATAAAAGATGTTTCTCACACTTCTTTACAAACTGATGGTCAATTTCTTCCTTTTCCCATCTTATGGAAGGGACTTAGGCAAGGAGTGGCAAAAAAAAAACTTAGAGTGGCCTAACAGTTCTTTTCTTTTACAAAAGTGACAGCTAGATAGCATCAAAGAAAAATGTCAACTATAATTCTCAGGACCCTTCCTCACATGGAGGGTAAGCACCTGCATCTAGCATTCTGAAAAGCTATACCTACTAATTTTAAAAGTCTTTCATTCTATATTTTTCAAGTTGAAATTTCTTGAAGACAAAATTGACTGGGAGATGGACAAATCTTTGTTGAAGCAAGCAAGCAATCCATATTTTAATAATGAAATGTGTGAACAGTAGGTTATAGGTGAACACAAACACTTAAGTGGAACTAGGGGAATTATTTTCCCCTTTTTAATATCAACAGAGATACAAGCCTGAAGAAACTGTCAAATCCTTAGATGTACATGGGAAGATAATCACACTATGAGCAATCAGTTCAACAAACACAAGCAAGTTCAGGCTTGCTCCCAACTTCTGCTAAACCATATACTAGATTAAGAGCCTAATAAATATGTAAAAAAAACCAAAAAAACCCAGGAAACAACAAAAAACCAAAACCAACCACACCAAAATAAAACAGTACAACAGGTCTTACCATGGAGTAGAATGAAATCTGCAAATAGTGAATTTCATCTTTGCATTGTAATTGACTCCATACAAACTGACAAGATTAACACAGAAAACACTGTAGATTAAAGATCTTTTCCAAAACGTATATTATACAATCAGCATATCTATTGCGTTGAAAAAAAAAATATATACTGATTGCAACAATTCCAATAGAACTGTTGCCTTTACCAAGGTCAACCTAGTGGATAATTACAAAATAACTTTAATCACATCCTCTATCAAACTGTTTCTTTTGGGTTTCTTGGGGGTTTTTTTTGTTTGTTTGTTTGTTTGTTTTAATTTCAGAACACTTGCCTTCTAGAAAAAGGTTCAGCAACCTTCGTTACCTCAGAGTCAAACCTCCTACTGCAAGAAATTCCAGTGGAACAACTTGCAGTCGCTGGAGTAAGGAACTACATGACATGAATAAGCAAACTGAAGGTGGAATTGGAACTTTGGGAAGTCGCTGTGGCGACACTCGGGTACTGTACCCTTCACTTCGTAGTCTCGATCCAGGATATCCTCCAGCTTCTTTGACTTTCTTAAATTTTCTGATAAAATTTCCAGGTATATAATGGTAGCTAACATGAGGTCTGTTCATGTCTCACTTCACAAAAACAACTCATAGAGTAAACAAATACACGGTAATAACGCACTGTTCTTTAGCATGACATTTACATACAAATCGTTATAACAACTGGAGCTAGAAAGAAAACCGAGAGAGCAATACACGCCTTATTTTCTGCCTGCCTACCTGCTATTTCTCTTCCGATCCCAGCTCCGGTATCTGTCGGAGATCTGGGACATGCTCCGTACCCAACCACTGTGCACTCTCCGGCAGCTTTCCAGTCCGTGCGCAGCAGCAGCGCGGGGCTCGCTGCCGGCGGGACCGGGAGCTGCAGCATCACCCCGGGAGCGGCCCGGCCCGGGAGCGGCTCGCGCGGGGCGCAGCGGGCGGGCAGGCCCTGCCCGAAACCCCGCACACCCCGCGCCCGCCGAGCCCGGCTTACCTTTGGCAAAATCCAGCGGGTGATGGGGACAGGGAGGCAGAGGAAGGAANTGTTATACAGAGTACTTTAATGTAGTCTATTGGTGGACATACACATCTTCTTGAAGTGTCAGTTCTGATCTTTTCTATTTAAACCTAAGGAGGTTCCAGAGGGCTTACAGTGTTGCAGCTGAAGTCTGAGGTCTGCCACTCGCTCTATGGAAGCAAAAGAGAAGCAAAGCTATACTGAAAAAAGGCCAGTTATTAAAGTGCTAATTTGGGAGCAAGTAAACCTGGGTTCTTTTTAAGAGTGCTTCCTACATACTAAATATAGCCTTACTAGTAGCAGGGCTATTAAAAACTGTTAGTGCCATAGCACTAAAGTGAGGTTTCAGGATCACAGTTTTGAATGCAAACAGATTTTTCATTCTCCAACTTCCAGTCAAAACTTCCAGACTAGAAGTTTGCAGTTCAGCATTATAGCACCAATTCCACCAGTGCCCAATTACTTCTGAAAATCCAGCTGCAAATTCTAAATATTAGATACATAAATACCTGTGTACCAAAAAAATGCAGTTAATTTCACTTCCTAAATTTTTATAATGCAAGCAAATTTTTGGATTTGCCTTTTCTGACAATCTAAAGAAACCAATTGTGTTCTTGCTTGTTTTTTTTATTAATACTTTTGCAGAGTCTATATCAGACAAGGAACTGCCATTCCCAATTATTTTCAAAGGAGCTGATATGTTTCCAAACCAAGTGAGTGCACAGATGTGATTCAGGTAAGTATACTAACACCCCTTTCTGTCATAGCCTTTCTGGATTGTAACCTAATGACTCACTGAGTCATCTGATCACAGATTTGCCTAACATTTCCAGCTAAGCCTAGCTTCCTTTCAGAACAGTAAGATTGCTAATGAATACTGACTTTGAAAAGGAATTTTAACCACAGTCACTTGAACTATTTGAAAGATTTAGGCCCTGTAAATAACAAAAGTCGGCCGTCCTTTGCAAGGCTTACCTCACCATGCAAAAATTCAGTTAATTAGCAGTTGTGCTGGGCTAGAATTTCTTTTTCCTGCAAATCTAAGGGTATGGTCGTTGATTAATACCCTTGCCCTCTTCTCTCTTCTCTGTCAAGAAATTCCCAAGTCTTTCTAAAAAGCCCACTTTTCTTCCTCTTCCTGGGACCCGTGTGATTTATCCATGTCACTGGGCCAGTGGCAGAGACTATAGATACCAGTCCCTTCAGCATTTGTCCTTAAAAACAGGGTGTCAGACTCTCACATGGAACTCACTGAAAGAGATTGCCCTCAGCAAATTTATACCTGTGCAGCAGCGGTATCTTCCCACAGAGCACAGCATGACACTGTGCCCTGACACACTGTGTCTCAGCCGGAGTTTTGCTTATGTCATTTCCTTGACCACAATACAGGATCACAAGAACTGAGATAATCTTTTTCAGTGGGTTTTTGGGGAGAGGGTGAGGAATGGGAGAAATAAGCATTAAATGCATACCCAGTTGCGCTTACTTATTTCTGTTTGCATTATGTCCAGACAAATTGCAATATATGTAAGATCATTTTAAGCCACGTTGTGCTACTAGGGGTATAGGGGCTTTTCTTGACTTTTCGTGTATGTCTAAATTATATTATCAGTACTGCACAAACCCATAGGATGTTTTATTCTTTGTTAGGAATAAAGTAGTATAATTTAATATATGGTGTTTTACTCTGTTAGAAATCAAGTAGCATAATATATCATCTCTTAAGAAAGCTCTCAGTCTCTGATTTATCTACAGCATGTAGTTCTCTGATGAACATGGAACGACAGCTTTCTAACACTACAGTAAAAAAGAAGTCTTACAAAAATCTGGCAGGAAATTGCATTTTACTAATTTTGGTATAATTCAGATATGACATAAGGTAGAGTATAACTTAATGATAAGATGGAGTTTTGAAAAATTTGCTGATAGGCCTGAATACTGCAGAGATTTTGTTATCTGATAGTTTCCTCTTCCTTTGAGTTTCTGTGTTGTTGTCATGAAAGAATATTAGGTAGGCAGGTTTTTTTAGTAGATGAAGACAAAATTTCAGTCTAGAAATTAATTATAAATAGGAGCTACATGATAGGAGCTGCATGACTTCTGCTATATTCTCTGAAAAACATTAGGACTTTTGTATCCTAACATACATTTAACCATATAAGAAGGTCATTCATAGTAAACTCACTAAGAATACCTTCCAGCTCGTATTTATCATTACAAAACCCTTTTAAAAGCCTGTTTTCCAGTGATTGATATTGACCTGATTTTTTTTTTCCCCCCCAACAGTCAATAGGAATAACCCTGTAAGTCTGTGTTTAAGTAAAGATGGAATAATATCATCAAACTGTACAGGAACTAATCCTTAGGATATTAATATATTCCCAGATTTCCACACTGTGTGGTTTGTCATATGTCAGAATAGATGTTTGCCACACTTCTTATTGTTCATTGAGTTTATAATGAAGCTGATTCAAACTAGTCAGAGATTTTCCAAATTTCAAATATTGTAATTTTTAGATGTGTATATTTTTAAAACTATAGATTAGTTCTATTTGCTGCATATTTATTCCATTTAAGAACTACAAATCCAGCTGCACAAACAGCCAATTGATAAGATAAAATAGAGGAAACAACTGCTACTCCTTTCTTTATGGATGGCTTACAAGTTTGTCAGCTACCTAAAAATGCACAGGAGACCTCAGTTCAGTTATAACTTTTAATGAGATTATTTCACTTTCTCCTGGGGGGGAAAAAAAAAAAAAAAACACAACAAAAAACCCCACATATTCTTATTGAACCAAGTCCAAGCAACGTCTAAGGTCTGAACTTGCTCTTCTGCAATCAGTTCAGTCTCATTTGCTCCTCTTCAAAGCAGAGGTAATAAAATTCATCCACCAGTCTCCTCAAGGTGTTGAGAAGCTTAAATATTTAGATTTTGGAGTTTATGGATCATCATAAGAAATGAAATGTTAGCTACACCTCAAATAACCAGCAGGTGAATATCTGCGCCTTTCATGATTTGAGCATCACTATTACTGTTATAGTATAACACTGATATTATTGTTAATAAAATATCAGGAATATTAACCTTGGAAATTAAATAATGCATTACAATTTTCATAAGCAGAGTTCTATCATGAGATAACATGTTTCACTCAGGGTAAGACAAGATGATACAAAGCTTCAGAAAAATTATATGACTGCAGTTAATAACAAGCGCTAGAGTTAAGTTCGTTTTTTGCATTTGCTATCAACTGTTTATGCGTCCTTGGGATCCCTCTCAACCACTTATTCGATGTATTATAAGTCAGTCACTTTTGTATGTCATACTGGATACCAACCTCCATTTTTACTCAGACCTGTAAGCCAGTTTAACCCATGCCACCTATTTTAACGGAATTAATAGTCAGTTTGATTTCCAGGAAGCATCATAAGATAGTTCCCTGTACCATATGATGGATTTTTAGACTACCATTTTATAAGCTATTAAAGTAATTTTATACAGGTATGATAACACAATGATATCCAGTTTTACTATCTTCCTTTAATGGCTATAAGTTTGACCTTAATGCAGTCCATGTTTTGTTAAAACTACTGAGGGACTCATGAAGTAGTCCCTTTAGCTATTTGGACTTTGATATATGACTTTTGAAACAAATGTGTAAAAGTGATTCCACAGAGTACTCTTTACTAATTACTTTTACAATGTATTGATGTTTTTCTTTTCTTTACCAATTCTGGTGACAGTTAAGTCCAAATTAATTTTTTGGCTGACATATTGGATATAGCAGTCAACTGCACATGCAAAATTCTCTCAAGAAGTTATTGGATTATTTGATGTACTCTTTATCATCATTAATATACTCATAAACCAACAGTAAAATTTGCTCTAATTAGGATCTCTCTTATAGTGGTGATGGGTGAATTAGAAACCTTGAACTTCACTTTCAACACAAGTCTGCAAAGATAGCAAATCAAAATACATTCCCTGAGACAACGTAAGGTTCCAGGAAGTTAAGAAATCTCTGTCTGCTGCCTTTTGCCAAACACACAATACTGGCCGGGCACTTGCCTGGACTAACCCACTCCAAGTCCTGTCCTGGGCCTGTACCCAAACCGCTGGATACAGCCCTATGGGCTGGTGATCCCCACTTCCCTAAGTATTGGTGCATATTTTAACCTACAGACAAGCTGAGAATTTTGTTTGCAGTACTGCTTTATTGAATTCACAAGCCTAGAAATGAAAGCAGACAATTTATTCTAGCAATGCAAGGGAGTTAAGCTCTTGCTGCAAATGAAAGGCATCTAACCAAGGAAAAAAAAAAAAAAGAAAAAATTAAAAATACCTGGCATCAGTATTTCTTCTAGTTGCTGACTAGGGTTTCTCCAAGAAATCTGTCACTAGAAAATCTAAATCTAGTGGCTTTAATACTTTTTTCCAGAGTACCTGCGTTCCAAGTAGGACCTTATTCCAGCACTTCTGTCTCTCATTTATTTTTAAAGGTTTTCAAGTTGTTTTTTAATACAAATGCATTTTCAAAGCATGTGGCATGTTCGGGGTTTTTTTATTTCTTTGCTATTGCTCTCATTTACTGAATCTAGTTACCTTGACATAGCTTCCTGTCATCTTTAAGACGTTTAATGGAGCATTCTTTAACTTACTTGAAAATATATAAATCCCTCTGAGGAAATTTCCTGCACATCAAAGTGCTAAATTTTTTCCCATATTTATCTTTTGCACAGTTCATTGAATTGTAATGAATCACACATCGTCAAGATTTTATCTCCACAGCACTGGCTTACTCAAACTCAACAGAAACCACATTTGACACTTTTAAAGATGCTATTAGATTTAAAGGTCACCATTTCAGGCACTTCCTTCTCTCTTTGATTTTGCTTGTTGCTTAAGCAAATTTGTCATGGAAAGTAATGAAATATAATAGACATAACAGAACTATTTCTAGAGGAAAAAAATTTCCATAGTACATTCACAGTTGAAATTGTCTACAGTTAAATACACTTTCACACTGTCACTTAGGTCTGATGAAACGTATTATAGAATCAGAGAATTGTAGAATGGACTGAGTTGGGAGGGACTTCAAAGATCATCTAGTCCCAACCCCTTGCCGTGGGCAGGAACACCTTTCACACGATCAGGCTGCTCAGAGCTCCATCCAAACTCGGCCTTGAACACTTCCAGGGATAGTGTTCTCTGGAATAACTTCTCTGGACAACCTGTTCTCTCTCTTCTGTTTTCTCTTTTCCTCACTGCTTTCTGCCCAACCAAAGAAAGCAACTCATATTAGCTGACTCACTTCCCAGCATTCTGATATTATCAAAGATGCTAAACTGGAGGTTTACTGTATATACAAAAACCACTTCAATAAAAAACTCTAAGTGAAGATACCCCATCTGTCTATGAATAATTTCTTGTAAAATTAGTAGGTTAAGTTAGAAGGTGAGAAGTATCAAGTCTTTGAAGTTTTACTATATACTCCCTATTTCACAGTTTCCTTAGTTTTCTCTTTTTTAAATAGCAAATTGAGCAACAGCCTCAAATGTAAAATGATAACTTTAAAGTAGACAAGCAAACAGGGTAGTACCAGGTGGTACTGAAATTACCAGTAACCTTTTAGTTTATTTTAGATAAACAAATAATGTCATAAGTATTCTGCCTACAATTTTGAATTAGATTGCCATTTAAGAAACCTCATTCAAATACTCAGCTTATCTTACAAAGTCCACTGAAATTGATAATAGCACAACATTCTATATCTAGATAATTCTTTCTATCTTTTTCACCTTATTCTACACAGAAAATGTCATGCTTCCTTCAAACATTTCTTTTTATCAAAAGTAACTCGTAAGAGCAATGAAGGTCTAACTTCAGTATTGGTGACAACAGTATAATGGACTGGGACTTCCTCATTAAAAGAAATACTATCAAGTGAAAACACTACTTTCATGTCATATTTCTACCACCTCTCCCTTTCTAAAATTTAATTAAGATTGCAATTAAATGTGTGTTACTTCAGTATTGGATAAAAAAGCCTGAAGTTTTTCTAGGTTTAATAACTACAAAATACTATTGCTGATCACATGAAAAAGCCATTTTTCTTTCAAGAACTAGTTTTTCCTGAAGGTTATAATTAGGTTATTATTTATGCATTTTACAGTTCAAGGTGGATTTCAGGCACAGTAGATTTTCAAATGGATTTCCAAGATTCTTTCCTGTAGAAGACTCTAAATAGGATAACACAGTATATGGATTTGAGAGTATGTATTGATATTTTTAACTTCTCCTTCATTCTCTACTACATTTTTTAGGTCTGTCCTCAAGTGGTAAAGAACAGATTCAATGAGCTAGAAGTTCCTCTTGCCATTCCAAATATGAGGACGTTGCCCACCAAAGATAAGGACTCAAAGTCCCAGTCTGCAGTCTCTTTGGTAGATGATTATTTGTTCCCATGGAATATTGTTCAAACTGCTTACAAATAGTTACCACCAACTGAAGTAAAAGAGAACACATAAAGAATATCACCTGCTGTCCTAGGTTGCAATGTAAGACATGCCCCAAACTATGTATTCTATCACCGTCTTCATAAGCTGTTAAAACTGGTGGGACAGTGTTCTCCCATCTCCTTCATGATTCANGCCTTTTATTTTTCCACCATAGGTCACAAAGATAACCAAATGCTGTTACTATGCAATTGGGCATAGATCAGGCTCAGAAGTGCAAAAACCACAGTTAGCACCCTGAACGCATGATCTGTGTATTAGTTCTATTCTAGAACATAGCTTGTTTTTCAGCAGTGAGTGCCTGAAAGCTCCACAGAAGCTAAGTTGAATTTAACAGCCAACATAGCCAGTACCACCATGCATTTAAGTAAATATAGGTATAAAGGCAGCCCCATACAGGGGTTTAGCACAGGCTCAGACTTCCTTCCCTGCTCAGCTCTGGAGTTTTGCTTTTCCTAATGTGAGGCTCTTGAACACTTGATTCATAGTTAAAATTTCTTAAAGTCAACTGCTGTGACAGCACTCAGAGAGAGATACCTTTTTTAACCATGTTACTTCATAATTACATATTTCAAAGGGGTTATGTCTTTTTTCCATCACTGGTCACTGTAATAGAGTGCTAAATGAAGCCTTTACATAGGATATAAATTCTATGGCACAGTGCATCTGTAGCACTTATACTATTATTGCTTTTTTTACATGGGCCTTAGAATACCAGAGATGGGAAGAAAAACCATTACACATATTTTCAAATATGAATAGATCAATAAACACACCAAAATACATTCATTGTCACATACTGAACTTTGCATTATATGCAGAGTATATAGACAGAACTTACTGGATCTGCACACACACTCTAATCTCTTTTCCTAGCAGAACAAAGTCCACTTCCTTTGTTATCAGCTATGCAACACTGCTAAGGTATTCTAAAAAGAACATGTATATGTGCTGAAGGGTAATTTAATTTAAATGTATAATTTGAACTCTATTTTTCTAAATTGGATATCTTGCTCTTCCTACGTCCAAGGCTATTATTTAACATGGATGAAAAAGCTCTTTTTTTAAAGGACTTTTCAAGTACTTAGAGAATAAAGTTAAATGTGAATGTAACCCAGGAATAGGAATTATTTTAAAACAAAATCAAGCACAGAGCCAATTTATCCAATTTGGGTTTTTTTCTGCCAATGTAGCTTTGCTGAAGAGTAGAATCACTCTTTGGAAAATCAAATTTCAGTGGATAACTGAACTTAGGTTAAACATAGGTACCTATGCTCAGATGTAGTAAAGGCTGAAAGATCAAACTATAGTTTCACTGTTAAACTTGACTGCTGGAGACTTGAGTAATACTGCACTTAATCAAGTCTGCTTATTTCTAAAGTCTCAACATCCTCATTGTAACTGGTGTGCTGCACAGTAAGCCATCTCAGTAACTAATCCAGGCTGAATTAACTTCACGAAAGTACAAGCTTAAAGTGACTCCAGCATTTACTCTATGATACAAATTTTATTCTACCTAAACAACCTTTGTACTAAATTCTTTATCATATTGCATTGAAAGGACTTCCTCTTTCACAGGTGATATTACAATATTTTCTTGAGTTTACTCTATACTATATATTAATATAGGCAGTCACATATTTTCAGAGGATATACACTGCAATACATCTGAAAAATTTGTATTGCCTACTTTCTTTACCCTTCCGGTCTTCCAATTATATTTTACTAATTGCAGCAACGTATTCTTTTACAATCTGTAGTGTTCAGACAATTTCAAAGCATGGCATAGCTAATCACCTGCGCTCACCAAGTGGGGCTGATCTGGACCATGAAACCCCATGGGGGCATGCAGAGCCCTGAAAGCTACTACTGCACCAACTGGATCTCTTTGGGCAAGAGCTTGTGTCAAGTAAAAACCACACAATATAGTTACATTGTCTAATACCTGTCAATATGGTAAATAAACACAAGCATTAAATTATAAGGCTATTCAGTGAACAGCATTAAAGATTTAGAAATTCCATTTACATAGTTTATCACCATTCTTCAACTAAGGAGAAACAGCAAACTGATAGCAAAATACAATAAAAAGTCCAGCACTGGGACTGAAACTAACTTTTTTTTTTTTTTTTTACTAAAACAATGCAGAAATACACATTTTCTTTATGACTGCTGAAGAGTAAAAAATCTGGTAGAGTCAACTGCAATTTAAGTGGCCATTACCCCCTCATTTTCTGTCATGAGATCTGGTATAGACTCCTGTGTTTAAAAAGGAAATGTCTCCCAACAGCAGTGCTTGTGAGGTAGCTGTTTCTGTGAGAATGTAATTGTGCCTATAATAAAGTCTTATACAGACAACTCTATAATTTCATGCCATTATATCATGAAATTCTTCACATTTTTACAAAAGCTTTTCTTTTTTGCTTGTTTCACTCATGTTTACAGAGAAGAACAATATAATTAGTTCTTTATCTCTAAGGCTTGACATATTTTTAACTACCCATTAAATAATCAGAGTAATTTCTCTTCTCTTATTGAATATGTTTTAGACAAATGTATTTTCTAAACTAGGCAATTTCTTCTTTTGAATATGCACAGATAATTTATGCAGACTGAAGACGAGTGAGATACATAATTTTTTTGACCAAAAAACCCAAACCCAAACAATTTGCTTATGGCAAAGAACATGAATATAGATCAGTTCTTGTCATATCTTATAAAACCGTAATTATAACAGGGTCTTATAGCAACTTCCTGTAAGCTCTACAATATTCAGTGAGTAACATACTCTGACAACAGGTTCATTTATAATTATCTATTTCACACAAGGTTACATTTTAAAAATTAAATCTTCTTTTACCTTTATTCAATCTAATGTCTTTTTTCATAGCTCACATCTGCACGTTGGTAATTGAGTCAGAAGTAATCTAAGGAGATACATATATTGGAAAATATCTGGAACTGATGAATTCACCTATATTATGGTTAGGGGAACAATACGGATTTACAAGAAGAGGTCAGTCACTGCAATGCTACACGGTATTTACACATTAATGCATTTTTTCATTTTCTTTTTTTTTCACTTATGCATTCCAAAACTTTTTGGGTGGAGAGATGACACTTCTTTTACTCTCTGTATGTTAAAGTATAACATTCTTTTTGGGCTTCCCTTTTTAATAGAAATAATCTAGGGAAAGTGGAGAAACGGAACCATCAGAAATGGTAAGTAAGTTAATGATTCACATACCTTTTTTGTTAGCTGTGGTGTATTTTCAGTGTGATCAAACTATAATGAGTCAAAAGTAACTTTCCTTTTGAATAATTACAGCTAGTTCCTGCTCATGGATTTTATTAAAGACACTTACCATCTTTCACTATTATTTTAAAATTTATACAGTGCTTTACATCTTCAAAGCACTCTGCTGATATTACCTTATTAGTTCTTGCAATGCTTAGATGCAATTTTCGGGATGTTTTTATATCTCAATCCCATTTTATTTGCTATTTAAAGTTTCATTAATTATATTTACAGTGGGCCATAAAAAGGAATGTTTAGTAGGAAAGCCACAATATCAACAATTTCTGCAGTACATTTCCTAAATTATAAAATATTTTGGTGTGATACCTCAGATGTAGCCCAGTACTGAACTCTGCTAATGAGGCTTTCAGGCATATCCTCCCCTAGTTCATCACACAACACAATGTAATTTAGCATCAGTAAGAGAATGTCAGAGATGTACTTCTACTCGTTCTTATTGCTGTCCTGGTGAGATACCTTGTCCTGAACTCGCTGGGTGAAATGAAAATCATTGCAAATGCTGTTCTTGAAGTACCAGTGCTCAAATTTCACTTACTGAAGACAGTGACCAGCACAGGAGCCCTGTCAGGCACTAGCCCTGCTACTTCCCAGGTTGCCTCCAGGAGCACATGGTTCTGAGCTCCTCCAAAAGCAGGCTGCCCGCTTTCATGGGGGTATCCATGGGAATGTGGTATTTGAGGTACTCTTACTCATAGTTTAGTGCCTTTTCCCCATGGACGCTATATAGTAAGTTCTTGTTACCACATTTAAGCTTAATGACTTCATGTTTTTCTCCTAAGCTTGCTTTTCAACTTCTAAGGTGTCAAACAGAAGTTCAGCCATTAGTTATTTGAACATTTAGCTGATAGCCTTTTTTTATTTACATTTCTTCCCCTATTATATAAACACCTCCCAGAAATAACTGCAAGTTTCTTTAAACATCTATGGCTAATAACTGTACTCTCTAACGACAAAATTAGATTTGTAGAATCTTGTATTGCTGAAACATCCATATAATTCAAATACATCATCCACACTTCATGGCAGCTTGGGGCTGTCCCACCTATTCGATGTCTGGGAACAACAAATAAATTGCAGTTGTCAGAAAACAATGTCAAATGACCTACAGAATTTAATGTCATATTGCAGTGAAAATACTTCCTCATTGTTGGTGAGAATATAATTATAAATAACCAATTAAGCTTGATTTCATAGGTACTGACCATTTGTAGCCACTGAAGTAGGAAATTGCTCAGATATCCTGAAATTTTAAGTCACTGCTACATAACTGAGTTACATAACCTCCCTTAAAGGGGCAT
>VYZQ01060475.1:38268-51711 GCA_013400655.1 Mystacornis crossleyi
TGACTTTCCAGGGCTGTGAGTGCTTCTGTGAGAAAAAAGTAGGGAGAATCTCAGTGATACTTTGAAATTATTCGGTCATGGAAAAAAAGAAGAGGGGTGGAAGGTGTTTGATGACATTATTATCCAGAATGCACAGAATGGGCTTGTATCATTTGAGCTAAACAAGCATCTAGAAAGGTAACATATGAATAATTTAACAAAATTTTCTTTACTGAGAATTTACTTCTGTGTTTACAAATCAGCGGAAATTTGTAGTGCTCAGAAATCATACCTTTTTAACCATTAACTTGTTTTTTCTTCCACTTTAGAATACAGGATCATTTAGATTTGTTCCTCGTAAAAAAAAAAACCCAACGTTTTCATTTATAGAATGCGCACAATGTAGTACATAGAAAACTTGAAATAGGAAATGCAGCGATCAGTCTTAATTGGAAAATGTTATTTAGTTCTCTAACTACAAAGTCATAATTTAAAAAAAGAAATTCTTATTAGGAATAGTCTCTTGTTTTCATGTAAAATTCATATATATTTGAAATCATACGTACATAGTCAACATACTGTACACGACAAAAGCAAGCAAATTTCCACTTTTTCTCGTGTTGGAAACAAGGATTAAAAGAAGGTAGCAAAAGGTCCCTTGGAGACTGAGCCCCATATTATTTTCAGGAACACATTATTCGCAGTTGATAAAATTACTTAAGATAAGGCTATCTAATTTAATTTTCTTTCTTCTTTTTTTTTCCTTGATACACATTTGTGGTCATTCGCCTTTCATTTCTTTTGGAAAATACATGTCTTCTCCTCTTTGCTCAGGCTCTGGAAAAAGCTCTTTGTAGCACAATGGCTAATGTGATACTGTATCAGAAAAGGGAAAACCAACATAAAATAGTAGTTTTGCTGACTGTATCCAAAGAATTGACCAGTGAACTTCAAAATCTCCATGAGGAGGGTTATTTTGGTCCCCCAGAACCTACACAGCAGTTCCCATTAAGAGAAGGAGAGCAGATTTATTTTAGATTCAGAGGAAATATTTCTGCTTCAGGTAAGGCATTTAATTCATGTATCTGTATGAACATTATCAATTATCTCAGCTATTAAAAAATGCTGTATGGGAACACTGTAGATTGAGGTTAGTCACAGTACATTTAGTTATTTTGGTGTTTCATTTCTTGTCAGAACAAGGAACATGGAATTTAATGGGAAACTGCTCCAACTGAAAAGAAAATGTACTACCCGAACGAGCTCCTAGGCAGTGTGCTCCAGGTGACCCTGCTTTGAGCAGGAGAGTCGGACAAGATAATCTTTAGAGACCTTAAGCCCCTGCCATTCTGTGAAACCTGGTTGTTGCAGTGGGGTGGCTGCAGCCTTCCCTGGGAGACAGCTTTGGCCCGTGGAAGAATCAAGGAGACGATATTTGATAGATGTTTTCAGATTTTATTTTCCCAGCCACACATGCCTGGCGCCCAGCATGGACTCCAACAGCGACTGCCCCCAAGAACACCCCTAGAACAACTCCCAAGAGTCCCGTGGACACCCCCCTAAGTACAGGACTCCCGTGGGCTACATTCAAAGTGACCAATAGGGGACAGGATTTTGGGTACACATGACCAAGAGAACAGGGAGAAGGAAGCCCCGTGCCCCACCACACGTCCACCTATGCCCATTTTCCCCAGGGGAAGAGAGGGCGAGCCCCAACACCTGGTCCCTCAGAAATACATAGTATTTTATGAATTATTTCAAAAGGACAGGTTTCTGTCTGCTGTTTCATCTGTGTAAATTCACTGAGAGTGAGCAAGAAATCCAAGGCAAAATGTTGCCTGTTGTGAGTTGCACTGTGAATTGAGGTGATGAGAGAGAGAGCTATGCCATTTCCATTAGCAGCCTAGAAAATTCCATGCAGTGGCTGCCACCATTCAGAGGCTTGCTTAAAGGGAAAAGAGATAAGAACCCTCAGAAAAGTTTTCACCAAAACTCCATATTGTCTCTCCTGTCTGTTTTAGATTGAACATATAAATATGTATTTGGCCCTCTGAACATTTTGTACATAAACTCTCCCATTGAAAACTGCATTAATCCTAAAGAAAGGAATATTCTTCAAAAAGAGAAGTTTCCAGCCCCCGAGAAATGCCTGCTCATATATGCAAAGGATAGTGTATATACATCTATCAAATGAATGGTTTAGAAATCCTAAAAATGCATCTACCCCTCTGCTGCCATTCATTTTGTTGTTACAGACAGACATCCGTCCTGAATAACCAGAAAACACATACTTCTAATTCCATTCACAACACCCTTTTATTTTTAGTCTTCTCTGTGTTATATACATACCTCCTTTTGTTTTCCTTGCTTTTCAACATGTAGCACTGCCTTCACCACTTCTTCTTTAAGTCAACTATTAAAGGGCTAAGACAGCTAGCTACAAAGATATGTCTACTACTGAAGCAGGCTGAACTCAGATGTTCAATAAAGTAATAATGATAAAGAACAACCAAGGAATGTGATTATGTGATTATGTGATTACCTTTGTGTGATTACCTTTATGTGATTACTTTTACTTGACTCATGCTAATGAATTGTTTTACATGCCATGCATCTGAATACAGGGTAAAAAAAATAGGTTTTTTAAATTTTATTGTATGGACTGCAGAGAACGGAGAAGACTTTGGCAAAGTCTACAAACTGATTTTTCATTTACAAAGAAAACCCAGGCTGGAGCTCCAAATTAAAGAAGTGGATGAATTTGGTAACCACAGTTCATCTCATTACAAAGGAAGAGTAGTGTTTTATAAAATTACCAGAGAGATGATAACAAAGAAATGGGAACAAAACCTAACCATTTAATGAATATCAACACCAGTCTCCACTGTGCAAATTAGCACTGACATTACCAAAGGTGGGTTTCTCACTTGATAATATTAGAGACATTTCCCTTTTTCCCTTGCCATATATTTATTAGAAAAAGGATCTTGGTATGATTTTTGATTTACAGATACACACAGGAGTCACTGATGGAGTTCTGATCCATCATCAATTGTATATTCTCAGAATTTCTCTTAGCTGGAAGAAGGGAACCATATCCAAGTATAAACATAGAAAAATTTCTAGCAGAAATCTACTCTCCCCAGCTGGTAGGGCACTGTGAAATTATTACTGAATTTTCAGTTATATCATTCTTGTTTCCTTGTCTTGGGAGCATAGAACTGCAAACTGTAGGATCATTAAATGGTTTGTGTAACCTGTCTTCCTCCTATCACCTGATTATTCTATTATTCCTGATTAGCCTCTGCAGTACAGCCATGTGGGCAATTGTTGTGGTGTGCAAGGCCACTGTAGTTGGGCCAACAAACCAAGGGACAAAGAAAGTCTCCTAGTGGGATGGCCCCAAGGCTGGTGCACCCCTTTAGATTAGGGTGAGTTCCCAGGATTCACTGTCTTTATTATTTAAATATATGTACTTTCTATACTTTGGATTGGCCCCTTGGCCTCCTCTCCTTTACCCCTTATTTAGCCATTACCTGGAAAATTCTTTTCACCTGGCTCTCCCATTGATTGTGACCCCTTTTGCTCCTCCCATCCCACCTCCCTATTGGACATTGTGCCCTTTCCCCACCCCTCTTCCCCCAGATCATTGGGTCTGATGCTCTGCCCTCCCCTCCCCTTCCATACATAAGCTTGTACCCTTGTCCTTCATTTTGTCTTCTGTCCCTGGATCCCTTCGCGCCTGGACCCTCAATCAACCCTCTCACTGGAACCCCACACAGAAGACCCTTCCTGCCGCCGATCACCACTCCCTGTATGTGTGCGTGTGCCCGGGCTCCATCGGGAGTTTGTGTGTGCCCAGATCTTTGTTGAGCCCCCAGCGCCGGAGCGGCTCCCTATCGCAGGGGACACTTCTGGAAGGCTGCAGCACCTCACCACCGCCTCTGTGCCACAGCAAGCAATTATCTTCATCTCTGGTGGAAGCTAATGCTACATAAATTAATATTCCTACAATGAAATTTCATTGTAAACTTTTCAAAGAGCCTATGTACCAGCACTCTATACTGCACTAAACTACTTCTATCAAAGTTGCATACATTTTAATATCGAAATACGTACAGGAACACTTGCTCTAAATCTCTGGTGACAAAACAGTAGCGTGTCTCTCTTTTTGAATTTAATTGACTTCACACTTTTTTCAACAAAATGATTTTTATCCAGATGATAGTTAAAAGTATCTGGAATGCTTGATTTTGGCTGTGACAAAGACAGATGGAATCTTTTTAAGGCAACCATTCTGACTACTATATTTTCACTCATTTCTGTAAAATGCCCACCTAAATTTCTTTTGTAGAGAAGGCAGTAACTATACAATCATAAGCCATTTTTAATACATATGTGCCTGCATTATCCACTTAGAAATATATTGCTGACAGTGGTCAAAATAGTGTTTGTTTACTTTGTATGCAAACATTCACATCAGTTTTTACTTTAAACATGTTTTTACAGAAGTAATCTGATTTTCGCTAATGATTCCTATTTATGGTGCATTCATTTCCTCAGCAATAGAAAACACTTGTTGCTCTAACCTATTATTTTCAATACAAGTCAGATATAGTGCATTAGGTTCTGATGTCAAGTATGTGTTTGCATATCTACTGATTTCAAAGATTTTGTATTTATGTGACACTGGGCTAAGGAGTTAAAAATTAATTTCTTCTTTTCTGTCTGTCCTGATTGATATGCTACTAGAGTCTAGTCATGTCTGCGAGGTCCATTTGACAGAGCACATCAGTGTTACTGGCTGGGAATGCTTTGCAAAAATAGATTGCTGTAATACATACAGACATTATGAAATTACTATTCTGCTGAAGTTTTATGTCTAATGACTGTCTAACAGCAGAATAGCATGTTATCCCCTGATTCAGAAAGGCAGTTGAGGGCTAACTGAAGGGCCTTCCAGACTAGAAAACTGCTTTGACTGCTAAGAGTATTTTACTAAAGCTGTCAACCAGAACAGCAGGACCACATGCCAGTGCAGCTGAACCGTGGGTGAATTAAGCACTTCACCACAGACACTTAATCTTTAAAGGCAATTTAATGTTTTAGATCTAATGCATTTTATATTATTACACTATTTCTAGACAATACTAATTTTCAATTCTTACAATTTTTACTATTATTTTAACATTAACTAGCATAAATGGTTCAGATTAAAGTCAATGCATGGGTAATTGAGTTCATCTACAATAACTTTTAAAATCTAATACAGACCTTTGAGGTGCTAAATTCTCATTAATGAATGAAAATAAGTTTAAATAAAAATAGATAATTAAACAAAGCCAGAGAAAGCTTAGAAGAAAAGCAATGCCCCCTTCTGGAAGAGCTTTATATTCCCTTTATTCTGAGAGTTTTTAGCCATGTCATTCTATCTTCACACTGGGGTACATCCAGTGACAGAATTTTTGTAGAAGCATGCAAAATGAGGCAGATTCAGATCATAGAATCATAGAATACTTTGGGTAGGAAGGGTCACCTAATCCAACCCCCAAGATCTCAAGAGCAGTACCACACAGGATGGTTTTGCAGTGGCATGCAGTGCATAATGTGTGCATCCTGTGCACACTGGAATCACCTCCTAGGATGACTGCGTACAGGCCTGATGAAAAGTTGTTTTAATTCACAACAGGTAATGTTTATGAATATATTGACCTTACGGCTGTGCAGCTCAGTACATCTGAGACGCTCCAAATATTGAACAATATTTAAAGTCTGTATTGTAGAAGTGATTAAGGTCAGCTCCATAATGCTCAGTATATCAGAAAAGGAGAATAATTTTTCCAGTTGGAGTTTCATGCTCTTAATTCACAAATGAAAAAGAGAAAATCAGAGAATAAACTTCAGGCAAATCTCCTCAGGAGAGCTGTGCATAAACAGCCAAGTAATACAGCTGAATGTGTGTGACAAAAATAACATGAGTACTAAAAGAGGATAATTTCACTTTTATACAAAAAAAAAAAAATCTGAATTTCACTTCATTCAAACTAATCTCTTTTTGTGCTCAATGCTTATGTAAGTAATTTCTCGTTCAATATGTATGCTGCGGTGGTTGAAGCAGGAGTGACTAAGGAGCCATGAGGCCCAAAGACAGCTAAGGTGCGCTGGTGGGCTGGCACTGAGGTCTAGGAATGCTCCTTAGGTCACTGTGAGTTCCCACAGGCCTTTGTTCCAGTATGTAGATTACTCCTAGTTGATTGGCCTGTTGGCCTTCCATCCTCTTTTATGTATGTCGCTTTGAATATGTATCCTCCCCTATTAATATGCATAGCTTCTAGAAGGTTCCTTGTTCCTTGACGCCCCATTGGTTACCAGTTCCCTTGTTCTGCCCTTTTTCTTCCTCATTGGTTACTGTTTATGTACCTCATGTCTTTCCCTCCCCTTGGCCCTCAGATTATTGGTTGTAATGCTCTACCCTCCCTCTGTACCGCCCCTGTGTAAAACCCTGTGCCCGCCATTGTTCTTGGTCCTTTGTCCCTGGATCTCGCCTGGAATAAACTCCTGGAACTCTACACAGAGGACCCCTCCCACCTCTTCATCTTTGGCTGCCCCTTGGAGTTATCCTGTGAGTGCATGTGTACGTCTGAGTGTGTCCTCATTGTGTGAGTGAGTGGCACTCTCCCAAACAGATCCTTTTGGGACACTTTCAGGGAGGACGCAGCACTCCTTCGACCACCCAACTCACTGCGTCACGTGGCACCTGAACAGGGACCTGAACGGGTCCCCTGAAAGCACCCCTGCTAGCTTGGTGCTGCCAGGAGTCCGCGTTCGGTGAAGCCACATCCCCGTATGGGAGGTCCAAGTTTTACTGGATCTACTCTGCGGGGCAACGGATAACCCCCCAAGCTGGTTGGAGCCAGAGTGGGGGCTGGTCAAAGCCAGAGGACCCCACCGAGAGCCTTTGTTGCCACTGGGGACAGACAACTTCAAAGTCAGATGTGTGGTGAGTGAAGCTTCCTGGAGGCCCCTTTTCAGTTTTTCTTTTCACCTTTCCTTTCGGTGATGGGTGAGGTTTTGCTCTGGGGAAAATGGGTGTAAAGTTGTCATATCCCCAGAGGGAGGTTTACTTCCAAGTTGTGGATACCCTTGAAGCAGGGAAGTTTAAGTTTTCTAAAGGGCTTTTAAAGCATTTTGTTAGATGGATTTTTCAGTTCTTCCCTTCAGTTTCTATTACTCTGGTTAAGTCTCTTGATTTTTGGGACAGAGTTGGGGAGAAGTTAGCTGTGTTACAAAGGAATGGAGATAGTTCAGTCGGGAAGTTTTTTCCTTTGTTAGTTTTAATTTATCAGGCGGTTAAGAATTCGAAGGATAAGTTAGAAGTTTCAGGATGTTCTAACCCCTTTAAAGTTAACCCTTTCCCCTGTGTTCCTCACCCCAGTAATCTTTTTATAGAGAAATCGGACGGGGTACCCCGCCGTTCGGCGCAGGAGAGCCACCGTCCTTCTGACCCTCTCCAATCTTCTCTATTCCCTTTCCAGGATAGCAAGGGCCACTGGTCCACCCATAAGGGCCCTGCTGTCCTGGACCCCTCAAGCATCTTTCCTACCCCTTTTTCCCCGGTTTTGTCGCCCCCAGTTATGTCCAGAAATGGCATCAACCACATGGCCAGGTCCGTCATTTTGTCCTCTTCCCCTCTGAATTTTCCCGCCTTGCATAGCTCCTCCTTGTCTCCTCCCCTGTTCGCATTGATGGGTGTAACTGCGGCGAGCCCCTCCCCTGTCATTGGGACCTCCCTTCCAGCCTCAGGCTACACCCATCCCTCCGCCCTTTCCACCAGCAGTCCTGTCCCATACCATCCAACCCCTTCTGGTTCCCACGCCTCCCCTTCCGGTTCCCATGCTATCGGAACCGGAAGTGGTAGTGCCGAAGGCCAGAAGGAGTGCAAGAGCGAGGACTTCATGGCTGCCCCGGAGCAGTTTATCAGCAACCAGAATCCCCGGTGGACACCCTTCCCCTATGCCCACCTCAAGGAGCTATGCAAGGCTGCCAAGGAATTCAGAAAGGAATCATCATATTTCAAGAGCCTAGTACAGGCTACCTTTTCCTCAAACGTGTTGGTCCCTCATGACGCTAAAACAATCCTGTCATGCTTCCTTTCCCCAGCAGAGTATCTGCTATGGGAAAGAACATGGAGAAAGCAGCTCAGGGACCTCCTCATATGTTATCAGAGGGATCCAAACAGAGCTCACCTCACTATGGACAACTTGTCTGGGGAGGGTAACCTGGAAAAGCCCCAAGACCAGGCCTGGAATCTACCAGAGCCGGTCTTGAGAGATTTGCAAAAGGCAGCCGAAAGAGTATTGTTGCTCATCCCCACGGACAGCACCCCTACTGTGACTGCTCCAGTGTTAAACAGACCCCAGGTGAGACCTTCATAAAATTTGTGGATCGCCTTAGGGAGGCAGTAAGCAAGCAGGTAGAAGGCATTGAGGCCCAGCAGGAGTTTCTTCATGTGTTGGCAAGATCAAATGCCAATGAGCGGTGTCGGCAGGTACTGAGAGCCCTCCCACTAGAGCCTACTCCAACCTTAGACCAAATGATTGGGGCCTGCACAAAACTTGTGACACCAGAAATACCCCCTTCGTCTGCGCCTGGGGAAACTGCAGTAGGGGCTGTAGCAGCCAGCAAAGGTGTTAAGCCCAAGCCTCGCTGCTACAATTTTGGATTGGTAAGTTTTGGAAAATGTGTGGATTTTGGACATTATGCTAAAAACTGCAAAAAACCTAAACAAACTAACTCGAGTCCAAAGTGTGCCATTTCAGACTCTTCCAACTGCAAGTGTCACCACCAATGTCAGCAGGGAAACGGACAGTAGAACGTGGGACGGCCCTGCGCAAGGACGAAAATCCACCAGCCATCTCTCCCTGTCTGGCCAACCCTGAACCAATGTCTCAATGAGAGGTGAAGCAGTGGCTAAGGTTGGGGAGTGTCTCCTCAATTTACTTCACCACGGGAGCCCAGTGGCAGATTTTGGCTAAAGTAGACACGCCCATAAACATTGATACTGATATTTTAATTATGGGGGATCCTGTGTGTGGACCATCAGAACTGTTTATTGTCCCAGAAACTAAAACACTAGAACCAGGAGGAATTATCACAGCTCTTGCCTCCTGCTGAAATCCGCCTTGGTTTCTTGCAAAAGGACAAATTATTGCACAGGTCATTGTAATCCCCGAAGACTACCCCCGGTGTCAGAAGAGGCTATCCATATGGGGGGCACAAATAGTAAGACAGGACAAGCCCACCCTTAACTGCAAACTCCAAAACGGACACTCTACAGCCCTGTGACTGGCATATTAGACACTGGGGCTGACATTACTGTGGTCGCCAGTGCCCAGTGGCCAAAAGTTTGGGGCCTAAAGCCAGTAAATGGAAGGATCACCGGAAGAGGGGGGTCGGTGGCTTCCATGCAGAGCAGTAATAACATCCTTTATGAGGGCCCAGATGGGCACATGGCATCCATTAGACCATTCGTAATCGATTCTGGGTTTACACTATGGGGCAGGGACCTCCTATCCCAATGGGGGACTCACGTTGAAATCCCACCGCCCTCCCAGGATTTTTAGTTGGGGTCACTGTAGAGTGTGCCACGCCGCAACTCGCGTCAAAAACCGACACTACCCTGTGGGTGGACCAGTGGCCCCTGTCCCAGGAAAAACTAAGTGCTCTTGAGTCCCTTGTGGAGAAGCAACTTTCCAAGGGCAATATTGTTCCATCTAACAGCCCTTGCAACTCCACTGTCTTTATAACTAAAAGGCCAGCAAAGACAGGTGGAGGCTCCTCCACGACCTTAGAAAGATCAGTGAGGTCATTGATGGGTCCCCTGCAACCTGGTTGGCCCTCGCCCTCAATGCTGCCTCGCCAATGGAAGCTTGCCGTCATAAATTTAAAAGACTGCTTTTTTAACATACCTCTACACCCGTGTGACGCCCCCCGATTTGCTTTCTCCATTCCATCTATTAACCGGCAAGCCCCAATGTGCAGGTACCACTGGCGAGTTCTTCCTGAAGCTATGAAGAACTCCCCTACAATCTGCCAGGGGTACGTAGCAAGTGTCCTCTCTCCGGTCCGAAAAGCGTTTCCGAAGTCCACCATACTGCATTACACGGATGACATACTAATCTGTGCACCAGAAGAACAATCATTAGACTGGACTTTAAGCGAAACTATCCAAGCCGTCAAAAAACAGGTTTCCACTTGCATCCAGATAGGATACAGCACACCTGCCCGTGGACCTACCTTGGACTCCACATCAATGAAAGGCCCAAAAACCCTGCAAGACCTCCATCAGCTGTGCAGGTCCATCAATTGGGTCCGTCCCCTGCTGGGTGTTACGACGGAGGACCTTGCCCCTCTGTTCCAGCTGTTAAAAGGGAGTTAGAACCTAGACTCTCCACGTACCATCACAGCGGAGGCCAAAGAGTCCACTGGTAAGGTGCAGCTGTCTTCTCGACAGGCCCACCGGACAGAACCAGAGTTGCCTTTTAACTTTATCATCCTAGGTAACTCCCCTCATTATTATGGATTGGTCTTTCAATGGGATGCAGCGCAGGAAACAACACTAAAGCCCAGAAGACTTTCACCTTTCTCAGCCATAGGAAAAACAGGACAAAGTATTTTTTCTTTCTCTCCAGTGTTTAGAGGAAGAAAGAGGAAGAACTTTGTACTTTCTAATGGAACTTGTCTTTTGAATTTTGGTGATTTTTCATGATGTTTTATTAAAAGGTGAACTATGTAAAAGGAATAACTACAGCTACAAGTATGATTACCTGACCTAACAACAGCTACCACATACATAAAAATTGTTCTTTTCCTTGAAAGAAAGGCAAAGTTAATGCAATACTCAAAATTAGAATCTGTAGCATCTACAAAGGTTCTATACAGATTTTCTATACACCCAGTTTCTATACATCAGTTATGGCATAATGCCATTAATCAAACATGTAAAATTGCATGAAGGATGAACTTTTAAATATGAGATAATAAGCATCTATTTGATGGATGGAAATTTTATTAATTTCTTTATTTTAATAGCTATATACTGTTTTATACCAGCTGATGGTGTTAACTCGTTTTCAATAATGGCAAAAAACTTCAATGTAAGTAGAACAAATGTTAAATGCTACGATTTAAATCCCCAATGAATTTACTGCACTCCACTCTCAAATCATATGCCTCACCTCTTACTAATTTAGTCATTTCTCTTTCCTCAACACATTTTCTTTAATAGTATGAAAAACTGATCAACCGTCCATGAAGCACAAAAAGAACTTTTTCTGATTCATCAGGTAAGAAAACAACCAATAAATTAATATCAATATAAGTAAGAGATATACTTGCTTTTTTTTTTTTCTTTAATGCCAAGATTTGTTTCAGCTGCAATGGACACTTTAAAATGCCATATTCAGGAAGGATATAGTTAATGTGTTAAGAGATAGTCAAAGGAAAAAAGATCTGTTTACCAGGAAATGGAAAAGCTCTTGTAAGATACTGTTGTGGTGGGATGCTTGAACAGCATATAATTTTCTGCATAAAGAAATTCAGTTTGTACTGGAAAGGTCCAGTATAACTGATGAATCAGTTACTGTAAATACTGAAACCCTTTTCTTTTATTGCTAACTTTCCCCATTCAGAACCAAAAATTATAGATAATTACTGAATCTTCTCTTGACTAAATTCACTTAATATCACAGTGCAGTTACCAAAAATGGCATTGGATATTAGGTGGGATGATGTTTCCACCAAAGTAAAAAACAAACCCTATTTAGTTGGGGAGGTTACTCACTGAGCCTCTGATTTTAAAAAGCTTTTCCAAAAAACCAAAGATTTATTCTTACTTCACCAATTTTTGCCCTTCAGAGGCCCTATGGGACAATTTGCTGTTTTGGCTTGCAGAAGAGCTTGCAGAAGATAATACATCATTGTTTGCTCTATGTTTACCTGTTCGACAGAGCGTACTTCAGCTTGTTAGGCTGAAGTGCCCTGATAATTTAACACACCAGATCTATGACCTGCTTTGATGCTGGAAAAAGACCCTTCCAAGGTCAGCTGATAAACAGAGGCTCCTGTCTCGCTATTTGCAGAAGAGTGGCAGAAGTGATCTTTCAGAAGAACTTCGTTTAAAGTGGCAAAATAAGGTGTTCACTTGACGGAATCACTGGCAGCTCACAGCCCAATTTCTCTTCTTTCTTGAAGGGTATGAATATTTCTGTGATACTTCTGGATGATCAAGTGACAGGGATATCAGTCAGGATAAGACTATTTATTTGCTACTTTGGAACCTCTTTACTAAAGCAAAGTATAATAGCAATGTCCTTGCTTGATAAAAGTGAACATTTCTTATGTGGAAAAATGAGATATTGAAAATATAGGTATGAATAATTATAGACTGATCTGCATAGGTTTCTGAGGACTTTAATTGTTTGCACATGCCATACTCAGTCAACACAATATTTCTGCATATCTTAAACATTAGAAATTATTCATTATCTCAAAATCATACTAATTGTTCTATAATATATGTATTATTCTATGTCCAGTATTAATATCTATCAAATTCTTCAGATTAAAGCCTAATGTACAGGCATTCACGTAACTTCTTCTTACATTCAGATTTGTTAGTAATCAATTCTGCTTTTATATTCCCTGTGAATATTTTTCATCCTTGTGAATGTCATAGAAGATTTCAGTGTTACCACGTGTGAATATGTAATCTATTTCCTGAATTTATGAAATTTGTTGCCTCAGTTTAAATTGTCACTGTAATGGAGTCTTTTAGGTTACCATCAAATTTGGAAACAGAACAATTTCTTCATAAAAATTTTTAAATGCATGGCTTTGAAATTTTGTTTTTTATACTAAATTCTTGTATTGAAGGTATAGATAGTAGACCAGAAGTGTTTGTGCCATTCCGTATTTATGTTTTCAATCTCTAAAAACTCATTTCTTTCCGAATTGCCAAGTAAGATTAACCTAATTTTTAAAGCAGAGAAAGAGCAAGGTTGGTGTCCTATAACTGTGTTTCTACTGAAATAATATTTCATTTATCATCTTCTGTTATTTACTTCTATGTTGCAGTGCATGTGGCAGTAGCCGTCATCCCGTCACCAATGAATTTCTGGTGGAAAAGCACCCAGGGCACTGGAGTCTAACTTTCTGGTCACGGCAAGTTCCCATGTTCCCCTGGGAACTGCGTTTTGCATGTTGTTCTGTCATAGGTTTAAGATTTCCCCACCCAGTTTTACGTTGGCCCTTACGTTTATGCATATCCCTTATGGAATATGTATGATTATGTTGTATTCAGTACCCCATTTGTTAATTTGACAAACCCTGAGTTTGTCCCATTGGATGTTTTCCCCCGTCACCCCACAATTTACTGAACCCCACTGGTTGTAACCCTTTATTCCC
>VYZQ01060475.1:52431-65505 GCA_013400655.1 Mystacornis crossleyi
CACTGGAACCACGCAGAGAGCCCCTCTCTCTCCTTTACCTCTGCCAGCGCTCCTTTTACACCGGTTTGCAGCCTGCTCCTCGCGGGGGAACAGAGGAGCTCCCTCTGCCATACTGTAGCCAGGTCCTGTCCCCAGGGACACCTCCGGCAGTTAGGCTCTGTGCAGACCCCGGGCAGCCTGCTACCAGTGTCACTTCTATATTGCAATCCAGTTCATACAACACACCAAAAATTTATCTAAACACTAAACTGATTTCTGTTAAAGACAAAAAGTTGTGGAGGCCAGTGGGCCTGTTGACCAAGGGACCATGATGGTCCCCTGGAGGGAAGAGCCCTAGGAGGCACTCTGAGGTTATGGTGTCAGAAAAGGCCTCTCCCAGGCTGCTCTGCTTCATTATGTTAATTACCCCAGTTCTGCTTCCCCGGTTAGCCTGTTGGCCTCCCCGCCTCTTTCTACCTTATCGAGAAGGTTCTCCTATTTCCCTGTTCCCCCCATTGGTCCTTGCTCCCTCACCACTCCTTCAGAGTTTCCCCACTGGCTCCCATACCCTAGTCCTGGCTGGGTACTGACCCCAGCCCTCAGATTATTGCTCCCTGATGATCTCTCTCCACCCCTGCCAACCCCATATATAAACCTGGACCCTTCCACTTTCACCCCCTTTGTCCTCTCCTTCGTCTCCCTCCCTGGATCTACTTCATGCATGTGGCTGGAATAAACTTCTCCCACGGACTGTACACAAGGACCCCTCCTGACTCTTTGCCGTAGACTTACTGAAGAAGCTATGCAGTTCGTGTGTGTGTGTAGTGGCCTGCCGAGTGGCTCCCAGATGGAGATGCTTTCGGAAGGTTACAGCTTGCCACCACCAGGACGCCACCGTAACAAAAAGTAGCTGGCAAGAGTCAGTGAAAAACAATTCTGAGAGCAAGCTGACTCCTTGGTATTACACATCTTGTGATTACACAGGCTGTCACATCTGTGTTACTTCCCTACTGCTTTGGCAATGTGCAACAGATGTCTCTTTCTTCAAGTCCTCCTGTGCACAATTAATTACTGTTATTCTTCTAGAGTCTATGCACCAATTATTTTTCCTTTTTCACCTCTCTTTTAATCATATAATATAAACTCTAAATATTACTCTCAATCAAAACATTATTGATCTAAACGATTTGATTTTATTTAGAAACCCTGTATGTCTTGCTGGCAAATCTTAATTGTGATACATAGTTAGTCTGTGTATTTTATTTATAGAGGTCGTATACTTGCAACATTTTCAAATTGCTACTGTAAATGAGAAAATTGCATGGTAAAAGAAAAGATAAACAGGCATAGTATTAATTAGTTTCATTCATCTAGTCACTAATGTCTCATCCTGTGTTATTAGTTTTTAGATGTAAGACAAATATATGAGTAATTTAACTCCTTCTTTGCGAATGAAACATACTGGCCATCTTTTCTTTTTTTTTTTTTTTTTTAATAAAGAGGGACTTTTAACTGTAAACTGACTTCTTATTAGAGGAAAGAATTTTCACACTGTTCCCAGTGCTGAACATTTTTTGGCATCAAATATTTGTCTTCCATGCCTTCTCTTAAGGACTCAATATTCTCTTGCAAGCTCATCAGATATTGTCAGTATGTATATGTATTATGATCAGGGTTAAATGTATGATGGTATGACAAACAATACTGGAAATATTGCACAACATTTTACTTCATTTCTCCACCTAAATTAAAACTGTTTGACACAACTTCCAACATTCTGCCACAAGATGGCAGCTTTGTCTAACAAAAAATATAATGCCTGTATTTCACATGCTGAAAAATACATGCAAAAAACACTGCTAAAAAGTAACAGCCATCTGTAAAGGCCTGGATACTCCACACAGTATCACACACTGAAGCAAGTTGCCCAGAGAAGTTGTGGATGCATCATTCCTGGAGGCATTCAGGGGCCATGAGCAACCTGGTCTAGTGAAAGGTGTTCCTTCCCATGGAAGGGTGGTTGGAAATAGATGATTTTTAAGGTCTCTTTGAACACAAACCATTCTATTACTACATGGTCAACACCATTAGGCAAGGCAGCAAGGATTGTGGGCATTTCAGTAGCATCTGTAGGAAAGGAAATCTGCATTCAGATTTCTCTTCCCAGGAATTTGAGATTATTATTTACATTAACTGAACAGTAAAGCTACATGAAATTTTCCATGTTAAAATTTAATTTTTATTAATAACTAGCATTAATTTAGTTATTAAAATATTTTATTAAATATTGCAAAAATTACTGATAAATTAGATTAAAATAGCAACAATTTTAAATATACTACCTGGTGTTCTTTTCCTCTGAGGAATGCCTAAGCTCTCCTGGGTATTTTTCTCTACTTGCAGTAACTTTCACTTGGAGTTTGAAACTAGTAAGTAGTCTTGCTGTGGCCCAGAAAAGTTGAGCTGGCTGGTGACATGCTTTTTATCTATTCTTCTTCCTTCTCATCTCTCTCACCTGGTGTGCCTTGTGCATGGGCTTTCCTACCTAGCTTCTCTATGTAACCTTCATGGCTTTCATTCCCACTTTCTTGATATTTCATCTCCTGAAAAAACATGGCTAGCATTGAGCACACACTTTCCCAGCTCACACAAACGTTTCGACAGGAAAACATTTAAAATGCACACTTTAACAAAAAATCATGTAAACAACATATGCAAACTAAATATTCTTATGCCTTCCCATATTGTTTCTTTTGCTCTACCAGATATGCACAGAAGCACCCTCCTTGTCTAGGTCTCACTGACCTCAGGGACTCTTGACAGGAGGAGGGAATGTGGGGTGTGAAATGTGTGTGTTTCCCTTCATGTTAGGTGTCAACCAACAAGCTTATAAACAGAAATGGTTTTAATTCCATTTTTTGGTCAGAGAAGAGATTCTTCGCCCTCCAAAGTTCATAAGCTATAAATAAAACCTCCAGACAAAATAGGTTTTGGACCAATGTGTGGCCTTCTGTACAACTGAATGACATCAGCAGCAATGAGACCTGAAAATGTAGTTCTTTATGGCAAAAGTAAATTAAGATCAAGCTGTAGCAAGATCCAAAGAGACCATTTTCAGAAGAGAGTATTAGTGGGATGTCAAATGAGATGGTCCTGCAGCCTTATGGAAGAAAGAATACCTAGTCAGGTATTCAATCTCTCCTCCTTTCTGAATAGCAAATACCAGTCACAGGGTGATAGGGCTCAACTATTGACGTGCAAAGTCCAATTTCTTAACTACTGTCAACACTGTTCTTTGCATTTCAGGGAATCAGATATTGTCTCCTAAATGAAAGGTCTCCCTTAGTAGATTTAAACTCACTGTACTGCAGGAAAAGTGTGGAAAAGAATGAGAACTACATGGGACAAATCTACTTCTGTGCCATGTGTTTTTATTGACTATACAAAATATGTAGGATGAAAAGCAATATTTGAGCTTTATGGCTTAGAACGTGTATGTTTTCTAACCCTAAAGAAAAGGTGAAACTCCATATTCCTGCTAAACAGTGAAGGCAGCTGAAAGGAAAAGGAGCTTAGAGAGGGAGCCAGTTGCTTATAAAGAAATCACCTAGACAACTATAATTTGGCTAATTGAAGACAGAGGTTAATTATTTAAATGCTGAACAGCTAGTCAAATAAAAAAGGAAGACAAACAAATATTCCTTTTGTGACATTGTTACAGGATGGGTTGCCAACTGCATCTGAGATGATGAAGTGCAAAGGCATAAAGCAGGCTTTGCATATTCAACATTTAAAACAAATTCTCTGCTTAATGAAACAGGGCTCAAATGAGCAGGATCAGTAAACTGATTATTACAACAGATGTTTAATTTAAAAAGTGAAGATGGTATTTAATCAGTATCCCATCCAAGCCCCTTTCGAAAATGAATTGTGTTTTTTTCTCTTTCAATAGCCTTTGATAAATACTGTTTACACAGAAGTATCTGTAGCGAAGTCTTCTTCAAGCACGAGAGTCTCAATTTAAAAGCTTCTCCCAAGTGAACTGGGAGGGAGCCAACAACATGCAGAGAAGTTTGGTGGGAGAGCCCAAGGAAAGGCTCTTCCAGCTTTTCTCAACAGCTCATTTCAGTGAGCAGGTCTTATGTGCAGTGAGATAAGCCTCTGAAAAGGCAGGAACACTCAGGAAAGTGGCATAAAATAGCTAAGTTGAAACCATTCCTTCCTTTCCATAATATCTCTGCCCCTTACCTGAAGACACAACAAAAAGTCCTTGGGCACCTGCAATACAATTAGAAAAACTGTCAACCAAAGAAAGGCAGTATTTGCAGTTCCTCTTGCTCTAAGCAGCAACAGGGCTTGAACAAATGTCTCAATACCAGCTGGGTACCTGCCTGTCCTGAGGCTCCCTCAGAGTCTCCTTTTTCATGAAGGTGCTGGAATATTTTCTCTAATCACTCACCATAAGTATGGAATAAGTACTGATACATCAGTAGAAACAAGGCCTATCATTATGCTCTGAAAATGTACTTAGAAGGTCTCCTAATAATTTTAGAGAGTGCAGATATTTGGAAAAGCACAGACTACCCTATTTCAGCTGATCTGAAGCCGAGTTGAATCACATCATATGGAATGAATGTTGTGGACCTGAAAAAAATATGAAAAGTTGCCTTATGTATAGACCTGATTTTTTCTCAGAAAAGTAGAATGATTAATATGATTAAACTAAGAATCTTTGCTAGATAAATTCTAAAACAGAAAGTGCAACCTAAAGATTGATTCTCATAATGTATTTCACCTTCTTCCAGGAAACACTCAACAGTTTTTCTCAGTCATCACAACAGTAAAAAACTTTTTATTACATATGAAAAAATATAATTTGAAAGGCTCCCACTGTTAACACAGACTGATCTGAAAACAACCTTCTCATATACTATTAGAGATGAGCAAAAGATTTGTTATGGATTAGTAATCTGCTGTCATAACGTAATAAATCATAGTAAAGTTCACAAGAATAGAAAAGCAGAGTTCATGTTCCACTCTTTCCCCTGAACAAAGAAAATGTCGTAAACATAAGAAAAACTATTCAATAATAATGCAAGTGTAATTCTTTGTTCTTATCTGTAGTCTACATGAAAGACAAGACTTCATCATTACTACTGTAATCCTACTCTTAGTCTTTAAAAAAATTCATATGCTTTTGAACTCTTCATTACCAGTATAAATTCTTTATTTCACAGTGGGTATATCTGCTTGACAGAAGATTTTTCAAAGCATTATATGAAGTCTTGCATGTCTACCTCTCACTCGCCTTTTTTATCCTTTGAACACCTACCATACCATTGTTCCCATTAAGACCTTTTCTACTATAGCTTCCCAAGTGAAAAAAAACGGTGCCTCTTCAACTTATTATTATACTTTAAAATCCATACATAACCTTTGTCATCACTGTACTCTATTTAGAAGTCCAGCTTTGATAGTATGACTTCCAGAAATGTAATCACCCATTTTAATTTTGGCCTTTTGTCAGATTATGGCCAGAGCAGAATAATTATTTATCAGAAACTGAAAGAGCTTAATAGAACTGGAAGGATTCCAGCCATTATTGTTACCACATGACAGTTTAATAGTGCCAGTGCCAATTCAGCCAGCAGATATCTCAGAACTTCTACAAAGATACTATTTTCTGTACTTTCAGATCTAAAATCAATATGTAAAACATCATTTTACTAAGACAATGAAAGAGAAACTCCTGAAAGACTTTACATTATTCACTTGTCGCTTAATGAGTGACCCCACTCATTTTAGAGTATTTTGAGGTGAAGGGATGCAAATCATTTAAGATGCAGACATTATGCAGTCAGAAATAGGAATTTTTTTTTTCTATTAACCCTAACATTTTGTTAAAATCAATGTCTGTGCCTGAAGAATTGAGGAAAGGAATAAAAAAAAGGTTGAAGGAATAAAAAAAGTTTGAAGTGATAGAGAATCAAATGTGTAAAATATTTTGGGGTATTCTCTTTCTAGCAAGAAAGAGGAAATTATTTTAAAATGAAGAAACTTGTAACAAAATCAGAAGACCTTATTGTTCTACATATTTCCAAAGATATTAGGAAACTAGCAAACTTATTTGAGGTAAGTGAATAATTACTAATTAAGAGAAACAATTTATGTTCTCTAAATTTCTCTCATGAAGTTTTGATGAAATGCCATTTCTCATAGAAAATGAGATGCTACAAAGCATCTGGAAGTTTACTGAGAGTATTTGCAAAGAAAAAAATTAAGCTGATACAATAACTGATTTTATGATACTTATAAAACTAAATTTGAATGCAGAATACTTAAGCTCATCTCTGTTTACACACAAAGAAACTCCTAAGCATCTAGATTTTTTGCCAGGCTGAAGGTAAAACAGTGAATGCATCCTTCTATTTTTTTAAACCACATAAACAATTTTCAAAGTGTTCCAGAAGTAACTGTTACCAAGAGGTGTGCATACAGCTGAATAGCTTAGAATTAAATAAGGAAGTTGAGGTAAAACTACATTGACTCAACATGTACAGTCAGCAAAGCTACTGTGGGTTTACTCAACCATTTCTATTTAATTTATTTTGCCCTTGGACCTTGCTTGGGAGTCTTTTTAATTCACTGGTTACACACAGTATAGCTATTGTGAGTTTTAATAAAGAACTTCACACTTTTCTCATCATTGCCATTCAAATATAAATAAAATTTCAGTAAGTACTCAGAAAGTATTTCTAGGAGGGTCAGCAAACTGTCATTGCCAGTCTAGGAGAGGTTGAGGAGACGTCGTCTGCAGCATGGTTCATGGTTCTGCTCATGTATCTTCAAACAGAGTAAACTTAAAGTACCAAATTTTTGATGAGCCCTTCTGCAGAGATGGAATAAGTAAAAGAGCAGGGAAAAGGAGAAAGGTTCTTCAAAGGAAATTTTAAAAGTTTTGTCTAGCCAGAAAAAAAAAAAAAGGAAAATTTGTGAAGTTATTTTCAGTTAGATAAATACTGTACTGGTTGCAGACCATAAACAGATACAGATGGGGAATTAGAAGTACTTTCCTAGCTATCACAATCTTCCAGAAGGATTAAAAGGAGTAAATACTACAAGCATTTTAAAATGCAACTTTTAAAGTTCATGAAAGGTTTTAGAACAGCAGTCTTCAACAGTGGAGAACTGAAGTCACATTCTTTGTACATTTTTTTGTTCCTAGATCATAAAAACTCATATAAACTGGACAAGAATTATCAACATATCCTTTATACTGGTTTCTCAATCCACTTCCTCTTGCAAGCAGGTTTCTGCCACTCCTTAACACATTACACACTGTGTACATGGACAGGCACATATAAACACACCTAAATCTGACAGGCAGTAGTCTCAGTTCTTGCCTAAAAAAGGTATAAAATCAACCTGATTTGTGGTTTCCTGGCTGACAATAAACTGCTGTCAAATCTTTGTCTCTTTTGTTCAGTGACTGGTAACCATGGATACCCAAGGCAATAAAGTTCACTGATCCACAATGCTGTAATTCAGGGTGTGTTTATTGTAACTGATTTTGTTACAGAACCCCCAGAAGATAAAACTAGTAATTCAGGGTGAAATGGAAATTAGCTACTAGTTAAAATTTTGCTTGTATTTTAATTTAAAAAAAAGCATGCTTTGTTGAACAGCATAATTACTTTCCCTGAATAATTTATGACAGCCAGTCTGTCCCATTGAAATGTTCATATTAATTTTAATGAGCTTGTCAAAGCTCTTCTAGCCATTTTATGTTGAATAGATTTAGCTGGGGTAATATTTTAACCCATTTCTCCTTTTAAGAAGCATGAAAGTCTGCTTTATATAAAATATCTTTTTTATTTTTGATTTATAGATTAGCATTTATAGTTCATTCAAATAGTAGTAACGTTATGATTCTCTATAATACAGATTATTTTTCCATATCAATTTAAAGTTTACTTCTGCAGGAAAAAAAAATTGGAAAGACAGTTTTTTAGCTAATTGGAGTACAGGGCTTAAGTGTTTTAATTACAAGTGTTGGATGCAATATTTGCATTTACATTAGTGGTTTTTTCCATAGTTTAAATTTACAGTAGCTATAAATTTTCACTTTATTTTTAACTGACTGCGACATATCCAATGTGCATGTTTCTGTTGTTTCCCACTATGTAGCTTTTTATACTTCCATCCAATAATTTCTACTTCAGCTGCTTTTCATCACTAAAATGAGTTTCAACTATTGTTCCACAAATTGTATAGAAACTGATAGTATAGACAACATCATTCCAATTTCACCTTTTCCCTGAATGCCTTCTTAACAGCATTCCTGATGGGACTCTTGGAACATCAGTGTTTACCTGACAAGTGTTTTTTTAACTCTACTTAGCCATGTCAGGACCAAGGCTAAACTCTGGGGTAAAGGATACAAAAAATCTGTGTAAGGACTAAGGTTAGTAGGTTTGTGTAGAAATGTAAGGAGCAGGAAAAAAATGTATTACTGCTACATCCAAAGGGACAGGAACCTGTATTCTTTAACTGATCAAGTTTGGATCAGGTGACACAGTTTTTTTCCATGAGGACTGATGCATTTCTGTCAAGTATTTCTGAACTACAGAAACATTTTAACAACTTATTTTTACATTCATCATTCTGGTCAGGATTGGAAACAATCTTCTTCCAAAGCCCATAAAACTCATTAGATGTTTCTGTATGGCTTGGGTGAGGTAAATTTCCATGAAAAATACCCTGATAATAAAAGGGCAAGGAGATAATTTCTTTCCTATCTCAAGAAATTATTTCAAAATCCTCTATCTTTAGTAGTATCAGAACTGCAGTCTTAAAATCTGAAACCAAATTTTGTAGACAGTGACCTCTAGCTTATTCTTCTACTGCTATAGCTTTTCAGATTTTTTTTTTAAACTCAGCACATAAATTTGTGATGTTAGTCCCTGATGATGATAAATTAGTATGTCTGGGATGTGAGGACTCATTCTGTAAAGAGACATTCTGCTACCTAAAAACAGATAAATGAGCAACAATTCTATTCAAAAATTAGGTTATATACAATATTAGTCTGAAAATTTTAAGTATTGGAAAAAAAAAGCTAGAAGATTAATTTAAATATAAGGAACTAGAACATTTTTAGATTAATTAATATTGGAAAGTGCTTGCATGATTGACTAATGTTGCTTCAGTTTTAATAGGTTTGTTACAGGCTTAAGTATTAGAAATGGAAAAAAAATCAGATCTTTCTTATGGTAGTGGTCCAGAGTTACGCTCAGCAGTAGAATATGTTCAATAAGGGGAAATTCTTTGGAAGAAGATAAGACATTTATCATCCGTGGTCAGAGAACATAACCTAGAAATATCTGTAGTGGAGGGAGGACAGAATGTAATTATAGTACCATACACATGCAGTCCCCAGAAGCCACAAGGATGATTGTTGTTAGACTACAAACCAAAAGTATTTGAGTTTTAAATTTTTTTAAATTTTATGTAATGGTGGGAATGTATCTTATAAATTTCTCCTACTTGTGCTAAAATTCAGCCACTGTGTGCTATGAAATGGGACAGAATCTCTTAGTGACACCAGATAAAATGCTTTTTCCCCAACAGATAATTTATTTCAGTCTTCTAGATACTTTAATCAGGGAGAATTGAGATTAAATGTAACGGACAAAAATGCTTTGAGAACATGTTTTCAGGAGGTGCTTCAAATATGTTTCTTTTATTATAACAGTTTTTTAAAATTTTTTTAAAAAATTATTATAGCATGCCATGGGATGGAAAGTATTTATATATTTTTCCTCTTTTCCATGATACTACTCCAATGCAGCAAAGAATTTTAAAATGTTTTGTCTCCGCAGGCCTCTAAGTCCACCCATGGGCTACAAGAGAGTTTCTTATTATAAAATGAAATGCGAGAGGAAAAAACATAGATGTACAATACATTACCATAAAAATCTGAATTATATGGAAGGAGGTGAATTTATCTTCCATGAGAACTTTAAAATTTAAAATACAAAAAAAAAATCAATTAAAGCATGCAGTTTGCCTCTTTTCTCTAAAGAATTTGTTTAGCATGTAACCTCTAAGACATAAAGGTTCAAAGAAAATCTTTCAAACGAGCTTGTAAACCCAAAGTAGAAGACTTACTCTGGTAATTTTCACCCTTTTAATATTTCTTGTAGTATGCTGAATCACAATTCTGACTTATTTTTTGTGGTCCTAATTAATGCTGCTGGAGCTTCAAAATCTGTTGCAGTCCTTCTTTTACTATACTCAAAACTATGATGGGATTGCAGCCAAATTTTTTTTTGCAATTTTCACATTTGTAATTTAACCAGCAGTTTTTGATTAATCTCAAATTCTACAAAACCTCTTTAATTCTCACTAGAGAGAATTACAGCAACTCTAAATCTGTAAAACAAGAGAGCAGTTTTGTTACTTGTCTTAAAATTAGAACAAAACAAACCCCACTATTATCTGAGAAGATTGAGATTTAGAGAATCTGGAATTTCATTTTCCAATGCATTGAAGACACCTTGTACTTGGAGAACATGTGCTCATTTCTGTTTGCTCTTTTTCCATCCAAGCATAATGTTCACAGGAGTGACAGTGTTCTGGAGTGTGATCTCAGTCTGTGACAATAACTGGGAACCTGGGCAAATTTCATGTGCCTGGAATAGCCAGGTGGATCATATTTATTTGCAATCCCATAATGTTTCTTAAAAACTAGAAAAATTTAATTTCTGAAGAAGTAAACCAGCTTTTTTTTTTTTAATGTACTCAAGGCACTAGATGTAGTAAGAACTGTAATTGTCACAATAAGACTGACACAGACAATGGTGAAGCTCCACAAGCCTAAGATGTCCTCATAAATGTGAATATCCTCCAGAGTTATATTAGGGTGAAATGAAATAGCCTAGAACATGGTTAGGCCACACTTCAGAGCATAAGTTGTACCACTAACAGCTTTACTTTAGGAAAATATGTCCTCACAGCGTGCCATAGCAATTCTTTCCTGGAGCAACGAATTATGGCTCTTATCAAATCAGACTTAGGGACAGTGGTCCTATGCTGCTTGTCTGATATTTCTGAGTTTTAAAAAAAGCCAACTTAATGAACCTAAAGGTTTAAACACTCAGAGAACAAAGCTCAACTATATTTATTTTCTGCAACGTCTTACACAGCCAGAAAAATATCATTCAATTAAACATTGCCCTCAGGGAAGTAGGATATTACTCATGGAATATACCAATGCTGAGTATTAGAAAGAGCATTTCCAGCAGATTGAGGGACATGATCCTGCCCCTCTACTTACCCCTGATTAGGCACATCTTGAGTGCTGTGTCCAGTCCTGGGCTCCTCAGTACGAGAGACGAGTGGAGTTCCTGAAGCAGTTCCAGCAGAGGTCAATGAAGATTATTAAGGGACAGAAGCATCCCTCTTATGGGGGGTGAGAGAGATGGGCCTGTTCAACCTGGAGAAGAGATGACTGAGATGGGACCTCATCAATCTCTTTCAGTATCTGACGGGGGGTGTCAAGAGGATGGAGCCAGGCTCTGCTCAGTGGTGCCAAGCAATAGGACAACAGGCAATGGGCAGAAGATGATGCACAGGAAGTTCCACCTGAATATGTGGATAACTTTACTGTTCAAGTGACTGAGCACTGGAACAGATTGCGCATAGAGGTTATGGAGTCTCCCTTACAGGAGATATTTAAAATCATCCAGACACAATCCTGGGCTTTGTGCTCTAGGATGACCCTGCTTGAGTAGGGGGGCTGGATGAGATGACTCACTATTCCAACTGTATGCATTCTGTGATTCTGAGATCTGCCATGCCATCAGAAGTGTCCACAACATCTGCACTGAACAGTTCTTTTATTTCCTGAATATTTTGTCTTCATTGTACTTCACAGAACCAGTACAGAAATGACAGTATGGTTTTGCACACCAGGTTTGCATAATACTGGATATAATTTAAAAGAACAGAGTAAAGCATGACAGTAACCTTAGCTTTTTCATCTTCTGGCTTGAATGCTTGTCACAAAATGCTAAGCATATCATGTAAAAAAATAACTTGAATTAAAGTGGAGCAAGGAGCTTCCACTATAGAGTGTTGTTGCAGTAACCCAGCTTGGGGGCAAGCTGGGGGATGCCTGGAATCATTTAGAAGATGCTCCTGCTATAACTTAAGTTGTTCCTTTGAGTTCTGTGTTAGCCCACTTCGTAGTTGTATCTCTGTACCCCTGTTACTATGGCTACCCCTTCCCTTGAGTTGTGTTCCTCCTCCTAACTTGGCCAGACTCCTTTCCCCGCCTCCCAGGAGGAGACTCCTTACCCTTCTCCTCTCTCTCTCCCACCCCTTGGGCAGAGAGTGCCTGTCAATCCCCCCAAGGCACTCCTTTCCCTCTGGAAAGTTCTCCCCTGTTCTGTGTGCCATTGGTTCCTGCCCCTTTGTGATTGCTGTTGCTGTTCCCAGCCAAGGTGGAGCGGAGAGAGAGGGATGCAGACCTCAGGAGTTTCAGGAACAAGAGTCATTTATTTCATTATTTAACAGCTCTTTTATAGGATAACTTCTTATAGTTGAATCGGTCAGTTCTCTAACCACCCCTCACAGGGATTGGTCAAGCTATGTGCAAAATGTTTTTCTATATTAAGCTATAAACAACTTGCAGGTGTTCATTGTTTACAAAAACAGTTAGATATTTTCCATGAGAGAGAAAATTCTCACACAGGACAGAAAGAAGCAAAAAAGTCCTTGCTTAGAAGTCCTTTTAGCACCCACAATTCCCCCTTTCTGTTTTAAGATCAAAAGAGGTATCGTTTGTAATCCCTGCGGGTAACCCTGCATAAGGGAGAACAAACGTAGCGCAAAGGATCTGCTCGGTAATGGCCAGTTACCAAACAGAGCCTAATGTAGATACAGATGAGGGGTCAGTCTGGTAGTGGCCAGTTACCAAGCCGAGCCCAAATCAGATGCTGCTTCAAAGTGGGCAGCGAGATTTTCCAGCAATGCCATGGGAGATATCTCAACCAATCCGTTTTTCATGACAGTTCTACTATGTATTAATCC
>VYZQ01060476.1:20682-40561 GCA_013400655.1 Mystacornis crossleyi
GTAGAATTTTGTAATCAAGGCCTAATCTAATCAAGCCCTCTGGTTTATGTCAGACAGTACAGGCTTGTACTGGCTATTGTAATAATACTGGTTATGTAATCAGTACTAAGTACTGTATGTTTACCTGCCTTCAGTTGTGTGTCAGAGACAGATAAATGGGGAATTTCTGCTGGTGATGAATCATCTCTTTACTCTTCATATTTAAATGCAAATTTGAATTCCAGTGAATCTGTCATAGACAAGCAAAGTGAATAGTAAAATAATTTAAAACTGTCAATAGTTCTGTGTATAATAAAACTTCTGGAAAAATAGATATTGACAAGAAGTTAAATGTCTTATAAGATTTTTGTGCTATGTCTCAGATTTCTTCTAGTTTTTATAATGCGAAACTTTAAAAAATAACTTTCTATATCACACATCAGAATATGCAAAGTATGTGTAAAATACAGCAAGGGTGATACTTGCAGAAAGGGAGTACTGATTCCTCAATGGTTTTTTTCTGGACACAGGCTGTCATAGAAAGGGAAAGGAATTGGCATATTGTACAATTGTAATAGATTTGTAATTTGGTAATAAAGTTCAAGAACTAGGTATAGATTCTTTCTGTTAAGTAACTAAGCATACTTTATAGAAACATCTAAATAGGATAAATACTGTAGCTTACTGTTAGCTGGGGATCAAAGTAAGTCACAAGAATAGGTAACCCCTTAATGGAGGCTTATCCCTGATACCCATTGAAAACTAAGCTCAGAATGTTTAAAGTGTTAATAGTAGCTGAAGTAACTGTGGTAAAGACTAAGCCAAAGATAGTTATACTGCAGAAAGCAAGCTAAGGAAACAAAATTGAATTGGAAAAGGCAAGCAAATGACAGAATATCTTAAGGATGGGTCATCTTTCTCTTAGTGATTTTGTTTTTTTTCCAGTTGTCAAAAGCAGCCTAGGTTTTTATCATTGTATTTTCAGTCTAGTATTGAAGACAGAACAAGAACTGATAGTTGAAAATTTAAATCAGAATTTAAAGGTGGAAGCAAGTCCTATGGTGTTTTCGAATCAAAGAATGGGTCAGGTTGGAAGGGGTCACAGTTGGATCATCTGATCCAACCTCTCTGCTCAGACAGTCATCCTAGAGCACATGGCACAGGATTGTGTTCAGACAGTTCTGGAGTATCTCCAGTGAGGGAAACCACAAACTGGCTGGGCAGTCTCTTCTAGTGCTCTGTCTCTGTACAGTCAAGAAGTTCTTCGTCATGTTCAAATGGGACTTCAATCAGTTTCTGTCTGTTGCTTCTTGTCCTATTGCTTGCCACCGTGGAAAAGAGCCTGGCTCCATCTTCTGCCATCCTCTCTTCAGATCCTGATAAGCACTGATGAGGTCCCTCTTCTTGAGGCTGAACAGGCCCAGCTCCCTCAACCTTCCCTTGTAACAGAGATGCTCCAGTCCCTTCATCATCTTTATAGCCCTTCTATGGACCTGCTCCAAGAGCTCCATGTCTCCCTTGTACTGAGGAGCCCAAATCTGAACACTCCAGATGGACCTCACCAGGGCTGAGTACAGGAGCAGGGTCACCTCCCTCAGGCTGCAGGCAATGCTCTTCCTAATGCACCCCAGGGTACCATTGGCCCTCTTGGCCAGAAAGGTATACAGATCAAGCTTGGAATCTTTCTTGGAAGATGTGAGTTAGTCAAACAGAGGCTATATATATATATCATGGTCACTACAAGGGATAAACTTAAATGACCAGTACAGGAAGTTAGATGTCAGATGATTTGCCTTCTAATTAAAATCTCATTTCTGATGCTACTCAGTCTTTGGTGCTTATTTCTTGTATGGAATTATGTATATTTTGAAGTCTTCACATAATCAGGTTCCTACAATGATAGAATGGTAATAAAATAAACCTATGACACGAAGGTGGTCACTGGTGCATTTAATAGTATTCATTTTGCTCTTTAAGAATGCAGAAGAACGGTGTAAAACTTTTTAATGGATTCAGGAACACTCTTGTGTGTGCTGCAAGCAGAAATTTTGGAAATCCAGGCACCTGCCAGGGTTCCTTTGTGGTGCATGCTAGCATTCTTTTGTCAGAAAGAACAAGGAACAAACACTTCTCCAAACTGTCTGTCAAGACTAGCATGCCGCAATGTGTAGCCTTAAATCTGAAAAAGCTGGATCTTATGATACTGTTCCTGCTTTTGACCTTAAAGTGTATTTGGATTTAGTGTTAATGTTTGACTGAAGCCCCTTGATTTTGCCCTCTAGGTTCAGTGATGTGATAGCTAATAAATAAGCACAAGCATATTTAAAATTTCAGAGGAGGGTGTGTAATTCTTAACAAAATTGTGATTAGAACTTGAAGTAGAACATTTTCCTCTGGTGGTATGTGTCACTGTTTCCATGTGGGTTTGTCATGTTCATAAAAGCATTATAATTGTCTCTAAACCATCAGCCAGGTGGGCCTTCTGGGGCTGCAGAGTAATCTGTTGCAGATACATGGGCTGGCTTGGCACTGGAGCATTCTTTCAGAGTCATGTTCAGATAGCTTAATTCTTTGGTGATCTCAGGGTTCAGGTATGTCCTGTAGTATCTTGTTTGCTACCACTACTCATCAGAAAATGAACCCATTTTCTCGACATACTTTGTATGATCCTGTGGTTTCTGCGGAAGCTCAGGCTTTTTATACTCTGAAAAACATCACAGAATGGTTGAGGTGAAAGGGCCCTCTGGAGGACACCTGGTCCAACCACCCCTGTATTTACAGGCACTGGTATTGCTTGCATGCCAGGGTTTCAGAGGAGTGATTTAAGCTGCATCCCATTTGTCCTTGTTTGCTCCCCTAAGTCAACCTTGGTGCTTGCCTGAGCCCATTCTAAATTCTTTCAGCTCAGTGACCTGGCAGGCCACTTACAGAGTGGAAGCAAGAATGGGCTCAGTCAGCTATGCTGGAATACTGCAGGCCAGGAGTGAGCAGGAAAAAATGCAGCAGCTGGCAGATCACCATGGCTTGCTGTGGAGCCGTACTTCACTGTGTATTTCCCCACAGAGCTGCCATCACTGACCCTGAAATTCTTTACCAGAGTGTGTGCCAGCAAGCACACTTTGTAGAAACATCTGAAGAGGATAAAAACTGCAGCTCACTGTTAGCTCAGGATTGAAGCCAGTCACAATACTATGTAACCACCTAAAGGTGGCTTATTTCTGATATCAGTAAACTATGGAAACATTTTCGTCATAATTGGGGTTATTTCAATTCTTGTCCTTCCCTGGAAATTAAGAGCTAACTGCACATTTCTGAAGCATTTATTTTTCTTTGAGTATGCTTCAGAATTATACAAAGTCAAAAAGAAAAAAACTGTACCATTATAAATGACATGGAAAAGGAAATTATATTTGGGAAAGGTAGATTATAAGACTTTACTGTTTTAATAAACATGGGTGAGACTAAGGTGCTGAAGGTAAACTGTACTGAATTTAACAGCACACTTGTGTAGAATGAAACCTAAATAATGCATTGTTCTGTCCATTTCCAGGAAGAACTAGAAAGGTAAAACAGATACTTTTATATGCATGTGTACTTTTGATCTGAAAAGTGAAATTGATTTTTAAACAAAACTTCCTTTGAAAAACATTACAATCCCACAGCAAGGTGTGCTGTGCTTGTGCTAGGCTTGTGACAGATGAGTGTCTGGTCTAGTCCAGTTGGCTCCTATACTGCTATTTAATTTTACAGGTGGTGTACTGACTTGAATAAAATTAAGCCTAAATCATTACAGACAGTGTGCTGTTAATCTCCATGTAAAGGAACCTCTTTTCTTTTGGCTTCCCACACTTGAAATAAAGTGTAATCTCTAAAATCTTGGATGACAAAATTTGCAAGCTATTGAAGTACTTTGTTCTACTCCTAAAACATGTTCTGGATATTACTCTCATAACATATAAAAGACAAGCATATAAGTAATTTCTTACTAAAGAGATACTCTGGCTTAAAATTTGAGGTAGCTATTGCTTTAGAAGTCCTGGGGTTTTAATCTAATAGGTGGAATTCGCTCATGACTAGGAGAGGAAAAAAAGTGAAATATACCTAGGAATTCAAGAAAACAAGGAAGTTCACAGTCTATATTAAAGGAAAACAGCTAATGATGATCTTACTAAAAATGTGTCTTTTTGATGTCTTTCAGCCATTGCCCAACCTGTTTAATCTTTTTACTCCGTGTGTGTGTATATATATCTAAAAGGAGATGAGGTTATGTTCAATTACTGGTATCAAAGGGTTAATTATAGTTACTTGTTCTGTTAGATTAGCTGTTCGTACAGAGGATATCATTCTAAGGATAACTGTCTGCTTTACCAAATCTTAATGAGCTAGGTATCGGGGCATCTCGGCAAGGCAGGCATTATTCCCTTTCATAGAGCAAGAAGCTTAGTCAGAGGGAGGTTAATTGATTTTCACCAAGGTTACAGCACAAGTGTGTTGCTGAACTTACATTTTCCAGCTCTGAAGCTCGTGCCTGTAGCAAGACCACTCTTGTAAAAGGATAACATTGTGGCCTACTGGTCCCACTGTAGCTACTGCAAATGAAACGCTTGAAGCAGATGTCTGTAGTAGACCACAGTTGACTGTGTGTGATGTTGCACACCTGTCCAGAATATGTTCCCTTCCAGTACTTTGTGTTTGCACTGCTGCTGTTCTAATAATGATTATTCTCTTTGGGTGATAATTATTTTTGTATGTTGCTTGAATTGTGTATTAGAATATACACTTACCATGGCAGTTAGCAAAAACATCTGGCATCTTGATTGTGTCTATAAAAAAACATGAATAGTTGAAGTGGTCAAGTAATGTGCCAGATTTAGATGAGGTTTGAAAGTTGGGATAGTGTGTTTTGTATAGAACACTTAACAATCAGCTTGAAATGGCTTCATTTAAAAATTGCCTGTGTTAATGAAAGAATGTCTTTTTATTTAGGTGGCACATTTGGAGCGAACAGGGCATTACTTAACAGTGAAAGATAACCAGGTGGTGCAGTTGCATCCCTCCACTGTTCTTGATCACAAACCAGAATGGGTGCTGTATAATGAGTTTGTCCTTACAACGAAGAATTACATCCGGACATGTACAGACATCAAGCCAGAATGGTAAGCCAGAGTCTTGCAACAGTCATGACCTGCTGTAGAGTTCTTGGGGCTTTTTGTCCTTTTTTTAAGTGGAGATAATTCTTTTCACTTTCTCTGAAGCTAGTTTTACAGAAATGATGTGAGGAATGTCAGTGGTATGGACTTGAGATCTTGTAGATGACTAAAGGTTTTCTTTGTGGATACTTGTGCCTGTTTGTGGGTTTTGTGTTTAGACCTCTTATGCCTGGGCTCTGTATGCAGTGCACAGCTTGACTTTGAACCAGCAGCTTCAGTAAGCCTGGAGCTGCCTGGAGTTGCAAGGTTTGGGGGTATGTCCTAGCACCCACTTGCATACCTGAGTTAGGAGATAACCAGTACCTCAGTATCAGTGCTTCTGTTCTCAAGATCTAGGACTTCTTTTGTCTGATTTTTTTCAGAAGGCTCTGAACAGCATTTCATGCTTTCTTAAAATTCTAAGGAAAGAGGTGATAATAGTGGTACAGCTTGCCATGTCATGATATTTATTCATCAACAGAGTATTATCAAGGAAATCAGAAGCCTGAATCTCTGCAGACAAGCAGAGCAATCTGAAGCATCTTGCTTGTCTTTAAGGTTGTACTTTAACTGCCAGGTTGTAGTAAGCTTTGGGGACATGCGAAGCTCTTCAGTTGCTGAAATTTTACTGTTGTGGAGGAGTTGTTTAGATTTATAAGCTGGAAAACACAGCATATATATATATATTGTCTGTAGTTTCTTAAAGTACAATGTGTTTGAATCCCTGCTTAGAAGTCTTGTTTCAACAAATACTGTCTAGCCTAAAGCAGGATCCTATGGCCTTGGTTGTATTTTTAAGTGTAAAACAGCTAAGGCTGAACTGTGCTCTGACACAAATGGATGTTTGCATTGACTTCTGTGCCTGACGGACTCTGACATTAAGCGGCGGCTCTGGCTGTGTGGGTTACCATGGCAGGTACTGAAACAGCAGCAAGAGCCTGTAAGGGTCATGTGGCCAAACCAGGAGCATCTTGTGAGACTCATGTGCATGCTTTTTGCTTTGGACTTAGACACTTGCTCAGGATGGCACTGCTATTTGAAATGTGTGTGCATGTATGTAAACTTCAGTTTGTCTTAGAATTGCAGAATGAGCTGAAAACAATGGATAACCTTCGCTTCCTTCAGTTGTAGAATTTCTGTAAGATGCATCTGAAAGTTTGATTATCAGTAACAAGCTTTTCCTTTTTTGACAGGCTGGTGAAAATTGCCCCTCAATATTATGACATGAGCAATTTTCCACAGTGCGAAGCAAAGAGACAGTTGGATCGCATCATTGCCAAACTTCAGTCCAAGGAATACTCACAGTACTGAATTTATGCTTTGAACTGAAGTTATTCAGAGGACAGCTTTAAGATATGAAAGGATTCAAAGTTCAAGTTGTGCTCTTCACTTTGGTTCAATAATGGCCTTTATTTGAAAGCTTTTAATTTTTCTTTACAGTAAATATTCCATTCTGATTTCATAAATTAAACATTTATGCCTCCCTTTTGTGTTGACACTGTAGCTCATACTGGAAAAGCTAATCAATGTTTTGCAGTTTATTGAAAGTAGTTCTATATATAACAATGTTACAAGCATTTCTTTAGAAATGGTTGAAAATGCTTCTAAAATGTGATTATCGACCATGGTATGCATGATCGTTGTAATTGTTGACATTCCTTTTAGAAGTTGTGAAATGTTACAACTTGTGCTTCTGTAGACACAATCTTCGGCTTCAGTACAAGGGTACTGACTTCAATAAAGTCTATTTATACTAATTTTGTGCCACAGTATGTCAGTATTTCTGTTGTTTTGATTGAATTTTGAGAAGCCCATTTAGTCTCCCATTAAACTGCTGTTTGATTGACATGGCAGTAGTTTAATATTTTAATATTTAAAGTGCAGATGTTTAAGCAGCACAATGATGATACAATAAGGTGCATACAATGTTGATCCCTTGCAAACTTGTTAAAATTATTTAGGAAAAATCAAAATGCATGCAAGATGTGTTAGGAGAATGCTTTCTTCCAACATAGCCCTAAATAGTTCTCAGACAGAACTGTAGTAGCGTGTTCTATAAAGTGAAGTGTGCGTGGCCAGGTAGAAATTGCCCTGGTGGGCAACGTTCAGGTACTGTTTAGGATCAACACAAACAATAGCATAAGTGACACTGTAGGTCAAATCACACTGCACCATATTAATTTTGTAGTGATTTTTTGTGAAATATGATTTGACAGCATAATCCCATGAGGAATTTATGGTAAAATTTGATCAGAGGGCTGGAGCACCTCTCTTAGGAGGACAGTCTGAGAAAGTTGGTTTTGTTCTGCCTGGAGAAAAAAAGGATGAAACCTTATTGCGGCCTTAAAATATCTCCAGAGGTTTTAGAAGAATGAGTGAGGCTTTTTACCAGGGCCTATGGTAAAAACTTTTACCAGTGACAGGACAGAGGGCAGTGGTTTTACTCTGGCAGAGGGTAAATTGAGATTGGACATAAGGAAGAAATTTGTCGCTGTGAAGGTGGTGAGGCACTGCAGCATTATTGTCCAGGGAAGTTGTGGGTGTCCAGTCCCTGGAGTATTCCCAGGTCAAGTGGGATGGGGCTGTGAGCAGCCTGGTCTAGTGGAAAGTGTCCTTGCCCATGGTAAGAGGGTTGGAACTAGATGATCTTTAAGGCCTGGTTGAGCCAAAACCATTCTGTGGTTTAATGTATTTGATCAGATTTCAGTTTTTCCCTCTCCCTGGAATACACTGAGCTTTGGTCCTTCTGGCAAAGAGCAGCTGGATCAGCTCTTGCTGAAACTGGTTCCCTTAGGAAGAGAGCTGTGCTGTTGTCATGCTGTAAGGCTGAAGCAAAAATAGGTTATGTTTGCAGAGCTGGTCACTAACGTCAGACTAATTTTAAGCACTGATGTTTGGGGTACCCTGTCCATTTAAGTCATAGCAGTGGGCTATAAAATTACTTGGAATAATTTGAGGATTTTCTTCCACTTCCAACTTTTTTTTTTAATTGCCATTTATATGATGGGGAGTACAGAAGTTTTGAAAACTTCGTTAGCAACTAGCATAGTAATAGGGAAGATAAAAATGTCAGATAATTAAAATTTGAGTGGATTTATAATATGCAGTGGGACTTGGGAGTCTGTCTCAGGTTTGCTAAGTGAGAGTGTGAGATGAGTGGACTTTCCTGCCCTACCAAACCATTTTCAGTAGGAAGGAAGGAAAGAGCTTCACTCTGCATAAAATGTTGAACTGGATTGTATTTTCTGACTGCAGTTAGAAAAGGTTTTATTTAAAACAGGGATTCTGAACTTCTTAAGCAACTGGATTTCAAACTAGTATTCCTGAACATGCAAATGTTGGTTTTGTGAATTCCTGCTCTAGGATGATTCAGGCTGGATACGAGGGGTTCCCTGATTACTTGCTTATCCTCTGTGTGGGGAGCAGAGGGGACTGCTTTGTGCAGTGCTGAAAGCTGGCTGCTCCCCAGGTAAGAATTTCTCTAGTATTTGTGTGCAGCCTTTAGCTGAACGGTGTAGAACCACCTTCTGCATGACTTTCCCTGGGTCTGGCAAGGGCCACAGACAGTTCTCTGCATGAAATGCCTCAGGGACCCCAGAACCAGCTGGCATCAGCTGCTGTAGCTTGGGACCTTGGGGATGGGGGAGCAGATGGCTATTGCTTTGAGTGGAACTTGACACAGGAGAGATGTTGGCTTGTTTTTGGTGGTTTTCTTTTTCCTTGAATTGTCATACCCACAAGCTCAACTTGGGCAGTGACAGCTGACCTGGGATCTTTCACTCCGCTCTGCCTTTCCTACCAGGAATGCAAATACTACTGGCCAAATTCATGTCCTGTGACAGCTGTGCAACCCTGCCACCTTCCAATTAAGCTGGTGACACCTGGGCTTAATTGGAAGGCTGGTGGTGTCCCAGCTGTCACCGGGGACAGAGCAGGCCCGCTACCTCCACTCCTCCTGCGAGCAACAGGAAACAGCTTTCCTGCTGGGATGCTGATGGAATGTGGGGGATGGTGCTTCAGGAAGACATGGAAGCCTTGACACCTGGAGAACCTATTGTATTTGATACTTGCATGACACTTGTGTGTTCCTGAAAAACACTCCCCTTTACTGAAGAACTGACAAACACAGCACTCGAAATACTTGGGTTTAGGACTACAGCATTTTCTTACAGGGGTCTGTGTGTGCTGTGTATGGAGTCATTCCTTCGCAAAGGATCAAATAGTGGAGAGTGGCTTTGTGCAGGTGTGGTACAGTCTGGTTCTCTGCCCAGTACTGATCTCCACTGAGGGCATTCAAGGGTTCAGGGCAGAAACGCAGACTCACTTAAACTGCTGCGGATACCTTAGAGTTACTGCAAATCTCACTTTCGATGTAATTTTAGAGCCATATAGCAGTGGGAAGGGAGCCAGGTGTCTAAGGAGTCACTATCTGTCTCTAAAGGAGTAATGACAGGGACAGTAGGGCTTCTTGAAGAAAGATGTTCCCTGACTTCTAAAGGGAAACTATCAGGAGCTGCCTCCTTGGCTACTGCTTTCTCAGGGGTACAGCCGATGCATACAGAGGAACTTGGGTTTGAGAGTAGCTCTGGGTTTTTTTAAGTTCAGTGTTAAAAGGTAAAACCTTGTTCCCATTTTTCTGATGGGAAAAATGCCAAAAAAGATTGCCCAGAGAAAGTCACCGAGAAGGAGGGGTAGGAATTAGACTGCTTTATCTATGAACATGGGGAGGTTACTGCCTGTCTCTTAAAAGACGTTAAAAATACGTGCTGCTCTGCCCATCATCAGAGCTCTGGCTGCTTATTCTTACATACTTATGCAAAATGAAGTAAATTAGGGGAAAAGTTGGAAATCAAAGAGTTTGCTGGTGTCAAAAAGAAATTCAGTTTGTTCTGTTTCTTTCTGTGAAAAGCCACAACTGACTACAAGACACTGGGGCTCTTTCTGGTGGTCTGTGGAGTGAGGGTTCCCAGGTAAAGTATAGAGCTGCCTTGAGCAGCTGCAGCATTTGCTGTTCTGCTGTGTTCCCTGCCTTACTGATGCCACTTCAGAGTGTTCAGACTGCTAGCCAGGGTGTACGTGTGTTTTGGAGTAGAGAGGAACTGCTCCTTAGGATTAACTGGTTATCTGCTTTGGAACAATCTAAAAGGAAAAATGACGTGTTGTTTACTTACAGTGATCTTTTTATCAGAGACATTCCGATGTTTTTAAAAAAATATTTGGTTTGTATATAATAAACTGTTTATAGCGTGGGACTTTTGAAAATACGGATTTTGAAAATACGGATTAGATGACAGGAAAACAGTACTAAGTGAAAGGAGTATATTTTTTGAAAAGAGGAAGTCTTCCGTCTTAGTTGTGCTGCTGTGTAATACCTCAGAGCAGTAAAGGGCTAGTATTAGTGTGACGTAAAAGTTTGTTAGACACAGAAGTAGTTACTAATGGCTAAGTACACGTGATTTGGTACATATCTTCATTATGGAGATACAAAGAAGTGAACAGTTAATATTGTGTTTAGATTTGTAGGGATTTTATAGCACTTAGCATTTTCGTCAGGGAATAGAATAAATGGTGACTCCATGCTTTGCCATGTTCTGGTGTCGTAAAAGCCCCCGAACTCTTGTTTTTGGGAGATCTGTATGTACTGCAGTGCTAATGGCAGATGCCAACGTTCATTTGGGGTTTATGGGAATGTCTTCATTTTTTGTACCTGTGCCCATTCATGGAAGTTAGAGAGCAGCTGGCACGGGCCAGCCTGGGTTGGTATGTTCTGTATCACTTGGGTCAGTTTTGTCTGATCACCACCTCCCTTTCTGGGATCAGGGCTTGTGACACAGCTTTGGTTTGTGACGTGTAACTTTCAACCTGTACTGCCACACAGTGCATACTGCTCATTATTTGCCATAAGAAAGACAGCTTAAAGCAAAAATGCTGAAATTAGCTTTCACTATGTCATTTGAAAAGATACCGTAGCAAAAGTCAAAGGGCAAAGTTTTCCTTTCATCCAGTCCAGCTACAATTATTAATTTGTAATCAGATTGCTCTAGTTCATATCTGATAACATACAGCAATAAAAAGCCATACCACACCATGACAGTAGAAAGCAGAGTTATATTCTTAAGTACACAAATTTATTCACTACTATAGTTCGTGAGACATTTATCTGGGTTTTAGAACAGCTGAGGGTTTTAATAATATTAGAAGTATTATCTTACTCTGGTAGTTTGTTGACCTTTTGAAGAGTAGTTGATTGACCTAAAATTATTTCACTTTATGACTATGTATGTGACATTAGATTTATGTGAAGCAGAGGGGGAAAATGATCTACTTGGTCAACCTAGTTAGTTTTTCTACTAGTACCTCTGACACTAGTGGCTTTGTTTTGGGGTGTGTATGCTTCCTGGAACTGTTCCTAGAATTGGGCATTGGTTCCCAGTAATACCAATGTCTCATATTATTAAGCTTGAAATGAGCAGCTTTAAAACCAGAATGAAACCATTATGAGAGCATTTGCCCCTCTCTTCACTTTCCCTTTCACAAATGACAAGCTTGGGCTGCCTCTTAATTGGCACTGATGTGTTTGAGATAAGTGGTTGGCATCAAGGAGATCCAAGCTTCCATTATCAAGGGATTAAACTAAATACGGTAACAGCAGTAAAATAACATTCCTGTAGCAGTGGTAACAAGACTAGTTCTGCTGATTGTAGGTGTTCTGATTTGCAGTTTCAAATCAAATATAGTGGTTTCTCAGGAACACTGAATGTATGTTGGACAGATGATAAAATAATTTTCATTTGTGTACATCTCAGCTCTGAGTGCTTCTTCCAGCTGTGAAAGCTATGCAGTAGTTTTGTTGTATAGAGAAATAAAACATAGCACAAATTACTGTTGATAATAAATATTTCTTGTGGCTTTAAACATGTGTTATTTTGGGTTGGTCTTATTCCTCTAGCTAAAGTAGGCCTCTTGCCTTCCATTTGAATTCAGTGTTTATTTTGTGAGCCTTTTCCATTAATATTCCCAGCCTCATTGCTTCCAGCAGCATAAGCAATAAACACTTAGAGCATCAGCTCTTACTGGGCTCCACTGAGTGGAGGGCTGCTGGTGGATGTATTTCCTGAATGCTTTGTCTATTTAAATATTCAGCTGTGTAGTCAAACCCCTTTTGCTTATATTAGTAACCAGTTTCAACCCCAAAAATAGCAACCTTTTCAGCTTTATGGAGATGCTAGTGTTTGCTATCAAAATTTGTGTATGACTTTAAAGACTTACAGACGAAATTTGACCTTTCAAACCTTAGAATGGTATCTCTGAGGTTGTTTCATTTTGCATGTTGAATAACAAGTAACTGATAAGCCTTTACTGCGACAGGGATAGTATCTTTTTTTTTAAAAAATTAATGCCCTGTAAACCCTTCCAGAAAGGCTTACAATTTGTACAGCAGCAGCAGCAGCAGGTTTGGAGCAGAGTCACAACATGTTTCTCTAAGCAGCTGTCCAAGAGGGCATTCACAGCTTTGTTCCAGTGCATTACTGGTTATACAATATAATGGAAGTAAACTCAAATTACTGCTACTTCTACATATTTCAAACAATTAAATTGATTAAGAGCAGAAATCAAATATAAGAAGTGGCAGGAATTTAAAATTCCAGTCTTGACTTTTGCAATATGTACCCTGTTTGTTGAAAACTGACATTTAANCTGAATGCTTTGTCTATTTAAATATTCAGCTGTGTAGTCAAACCCCTTTTGCTTATATTAGTAACCAGTTTCAACCCCAAAAATAGCAACCTTTTCAGCTTTATGGAGATGCTAGTGTTTGCTATCAAAATTTGTGTATGACTTTAAAGACTTACAGACGAAATTTGACCTTTCAAACCTTAGAATGGTATCTCTGAGGTTGTTTCATTTTGCATGTTGAATAACAAGTAACTGATAAGCCTTTACTGCGACAGGGATAGTATCTTTTTTTTTAAAAAATTAATGCCCTGTAAACCCTTCCAGAAAGGCTTACAATTTGTACAGCAGCAGCAGCAGCAGGTTTGGAGCAGAGTCACAACATGTTTCTCTAAGCAGCTGTCCAAGAGGGCATTCACAGCTTTGTTCCAGTGCATTACTGGTTATACAATATAATGGAAGTAAACTTAAATTACTGCTACTTCTACATATTTCAAACAATTAAATTGATTAAGAGCAGAAATCAAATATAAGAAGTGGCAGGAATTTAAAATTCCAGTCTTGACTTTCGCAATATGTACCCTGTTTGTTGAAAACTGACATTTAATATTCTGTAAATTTATGGGCGATGAACAGTTTCTCCTTATAAGCAAACAAGTGTTAAAGTGTTTCTGCTCTAAAGCTCCTTGCTGGACTTGCAGCTATGTAAATCCAAACACTATTCAAATGTCTGTTCTCTACATTCTCAAGCATTGTCAAATACAAAACAGTAATGTGGTGGTTCTGACTCTTCTGCAGCCTACAGAAATCCTGCTTGTTTCTGAAGGAGAATTAGGGAAGGAAAAGTGAATAGGAAAGTATCACTTTGAGATCTCCTTCATAATTACATTTGTTCATCACAAAATAATTGCCTGTAATGGATATTAATTTTGCAAGTAAAGCTTAAGGATCCAAATGTTTGTAGTCTACTGGCTTGATATGAGACTAATGTTTAGATCTCTCATTAGGTACAGTGAGGTCTCAGAAATTAATTTGCTTTTATTTTTAGCAAACTAATTTGATCATAAAAACAACTCTGTAAATGCTGGGTTTTCTGGACTCAGAGTAGAATTTCCTAAATGAGGAACAAAGCAGCAAATCTTTGTTCTTACTACTTAAAAACATTTTAAAAACCTGCTTTAAGAAATCAATTTATTATTTTCCTTGATTTTGGCCAATATGTAAAAAAAACCGACATGGGCTTACAAAAACCATTTCTGGTACAAATACTTGCCTAGGTTTTCTCCTTGCAAGGTTTGTTTTTCTTAATTGGCTCAAATATGATGTCACTGAAGAAATCCAAAGTTAGTGTTCTGTCAAAACCCTTTGAAATATCTATCAATTATTTCTGAAGCTTTGCTGCCTCTTTGTGGTATTTCTTGTGTAAAAATGGAATTCTGTATCCATCAAAGCTTTTCTTGGGATTGTGCAAAAGACAGTTAAATGCAATTTCCCCAAGTTCGACCCTGTGTGGCTGGAGTCTGTCTTCCTCCCTCCTTCACATTCCTTCCCATGTGATACAGTGTAGTGATACAGCATATAGCGCCAAAGGAGTAGCCCAATATCTGAATCTGTACCACAGTTTGATGGGAAGGTGCTACTGCTTTATCAATGAGTTTTGAACAATGTGCTAAATGGTGTAGCCCCCTGCCTTTTTCATTCTCTGAGCACCGATGAGATCTCCTCACACCTTTCAGTACATCCATCCTTAGACAACATCTTTACCGTGACCGATAAAATAATGCTGCGTCCACTCCTTGTTTATCACTCGGTACTTTGCTAACAAGCCGAGTGTACCCAGAAGCTGGCAGAATAGCTGGGAGGGTGCTCAGATGTAAAGATACTGACACTAGAGGCAGGAACTCATGACAAGCCAACCGTCTTGATTCCTGCTAATTTGGGTTATTCTAGGATTCCCCCCCACCTCTGATTAGTTACTTCATAACTATAATCACAGAAACATAATCACAGGAATGTTATTTTGGGGAAATTGTAATCTGATAGGGCTTTAGCAATTTATTTACATTGTTAATTGGTGGTGAGGCTATAAAAGTTATGAACTACCTCATAAGTTCATGCCTGCTGACATTTGAATGGCATGTATTCACTGGTTGTTATTTATAATTTTGGGGGTATTGAACTGATGGAGATTACTCATGTTGAAAAGCTGCTGGAAGGCCTGAACTAGGAATTAAATTATCATAGTGGCTTCATTTTGTTAACAGTCTCATTGAAAATATCTTGCTTGCAGGACAATCAAACTCATCAGTGTTCTGCTCTTCCACTTCAGTAGACAAAGTTTTAATCAGTGGCACACTTGATCTTGCAGAATTCAAGGAAAATAATTTCCTGCATTTTTGAGATGAGCAAAATTCATGTAATCTAGCTTTAAAACTCCTGTCACTTTTTTTTCCTTTCTTTTTGAATAATCAGCTTTACTTCATTCACTTGCCTTTTTCATGTAACTTCAATTATCGTGATGACCCAATGCTTCGATAGAATTAGCTCATGGATGAAGAGCAAGCAACTGAATCTGAATTCAGGCAAAGCAAATAATAGAGTGATGGTGAGATCAACACATATTGAAAAATGTACTGTTCTCTCAGCGGTTGTATATTTTTGATTGGTCTTTGCATTTAGATGGTTTTAGAGAACCTTGTTACTCATTTCTGATGGTCTTATATAGCAGCACTGAAAACAAAATAGTTTTTTACTGTCCTTTTTTTTTCTTGGAGCTGCTATCCTATCTTAGCAGTCATCTAGCTTCAATTATTTTTTTAGCTTTTGGATGAAGCACAACAGCATATGCAATCTTCACCATCTAGCAAACTTAGAAAAATAAGTTGCATTCCAAGCCTTGCTTTTCTTCTTCAAAACTTATGGCCTGAACTCTCAGGATGGAGACCAGGAGTGCCAAAGCCAGTGCCAGTTACTTCTTTGGTGTAACTGAACTTTCTGAAATTAGGATATAACCTGTTTGTGCAGTAACCACAAGTATTTTTTTTAGTGGTGGTGTGTAGCTGAAGTTTGGGAGTAGTGTCCTAGGATACTTTAGAAAAGCTGTATTTTGAATAATCTTGATCTGTTACAGTAGTATTGGAAAATGTGCACCTGGAGCTCTTGTGATGGAGGCTGCTGAATCCATTGTGTGGAAGCTGTTCCAGGAACTCCAGGTCTCTCAGGTAGCTTGGAACTGGGCTGTGTAGCCGTGTTCAGGTGAAAAAAGCCATTTGGATTTTATCTAGAATACAGTGAGAAGCCAGTGTAAAAAAAGAACACCTGAAAGATGTTTTAAAGCTGACCACAGTTGCTGTGTTCTCATCCACCTGTAGTTTGATTCTGTTATGTCTAATCTTACATTTTTGTATTACAGACACAAGTTATCTTGAAAGTTAAATAGACACCTATAAACTCTGAAATCTCCACTTATTTCTGCTTTAAGTAGGCTTTTACTCCTCTGGGGCTAATTGCTTTTATAAACATTGTCTAACAATGTTGCTTGACTTTTCCAAGGGTCTGGTACTTAAATTGTTGATCTCCTCAAATACTAAAAAGATGTAATACCTAGCTCCAGCGGTGTTCATAAAACCAAATAAAATTATTTTGTGGAAACTGCTAAGGAAGCTTTAGGATACTAGCCTAATAGAAAACCTATCAGTGGACTTTTAAAGCCTTTCCTCTTCAATTTTTATGGACTGTCTTAATTGACTTTTTATGCACTTATGAATAGGCTAAGAAGAAGTAGTCTTTTTTTTTTTCCTTTTTTTTACCTGTGAATAAGATAGAGGGACATCTTCTTACTCTATTTTAGAATATCTTGTATTATAGACTTCCCCTCTGAGAAGGGATTTTTCAGCCAGTGAAGTCAGGTAAAGTTACACATGTGCTAATGCAAATGACAATAGTGAATAAAAGAATAGTACTCAAAAACATTTTGAGGTGTTTATGATCACTAGCTTTAAAAATAGTGGGGAACACAGCACTCAGTTTAGATGCTACACTGAGTATTGGAGGGACACTAAGCTGCCTAAACAAAATGTACAGCCATGGAGTATCAGTTTGTGTTGTAGGATCTTAATTTAGTGGCTACAGCTGAGTTGAACCCTGATTCCTTGGGATTGTTCTGATAATCTGTCTCCTTACATGCAACGTGTAAGTTGCACAGGAATGGCTTTTCTATCTCAAATTCTCCATACGCTTCTCAAATCAAAGATCTCTAGAAGGCTTCCTTGCTCTTTGAGAAATTTATGAGATCACTCTGCATAAAGAAAAGAAAGATGCTCTGGCTTTGGCCTGTAACAATGAGGTGCTAGTTTCCTCTTTGAGACGTCTCTGACAAAACCTGGCACTTGGTGACACCAGATCTATTTACTGTCTCAACAGTCCTTGGCCTCAGTCTTGTCACAGTGCATGTCACGGTCTAACCCCAGCCAGCAACGAAGGCCCACACAGCCACTTGCTCCCTCCCCACCTCCAGTGGGATGGAGGAGAGAATCCTAAAAGTGAGAAAACTCACGTGCTAAGATAAAGACAGTTTAACAGATAAAGCAAAAGCCATGTGTACAGGCAGAGCAAAACAAGGAATTAATTCACCCCTTCCCATGGGCAGGCAGGTGTCCAGCCATCCCCAGGAGAGCAGGGCCCCATCACACGGAAGGGTGATTTGGGAAGACAAACACCATCACTCAAAAAGTCCCCCCTTCTTTTTTGTTCCTCCAGCTGTATATGCTGAGCGTGATGCCACAGGGTATGGAATATCCCTTGGGTCACTTGGGGTCAGCTGTGCTGGCTGTGTCCTCTCCCAACTCACTGTGCACCCCTAACTTCCCCACTGGTGGGGTGGGATAAGGAGCAGAAGAGAAACCTTGATGCTGTGTCAGCCCTACTCAGCAATAACAAAAACATCTCTGTGTTATCAACAGTTTTCAGCACAAATCCGAAAAACAGCCCCATACCAGCTATTGCAAAGAAAATTAACTGTGTCCCAGCCAAACCCAATACAGTGCACCAGTCTCATGCTGTCTGTTAGAAGGCAAGACGAGCTGCATTTGAAAGCTCCATCCTGATTAACTTTTTTACCAGCAAAACCTGTCTGGTTTGGGAATAAATTCCATCCCCCTCCTACTCCTCCAAGAGTTTCTACTTTAATAGACTTTGAAAATCTTTAAGGTGAAAATGGAAGAAAAGGGCAAAGCAAATTACATTCCAGACCGTATTTAATAAGATGCTTTTCTAGCTGCTTTGCTAGTCTTTACCTAGTACCCTGGCACGTTCTAACTGCACAGTATTATGCATCTCTGAAGAAATTTGAGTGATTTTTCTCTGTTCCATCTGCACCAGGCCTTTTTTTCCAGCACAGATGGAGTATTAATGGTTATCCTGAGATTACTTTTGTTATTCAAACATTTAGAGGCTTTTGCTATTTCCTCCACCCTTCACCAATCCATTTTCCCAAGTTCTTTACAAGAGTTTACTTATCTCCACTATACTTCTTCCTGTCTACAGAACTGAATACACTTTTAGCGTCTTTTCTATGGAGCTGTTAGTGCACTGGGATGGCATATTAGACAAGAGCCATTTGTGGATTTTATTATGTTTGGTTACACACTTACAGTAAGAGAAGTAGCACAGTTTTTTACTTCCCCACCACCATCACGGTAACAATTATGTTAGTGAGCTAACTTATGCAATAGACAAAGAGATTATCAGCCCTTCCAGTAATGGCTGGTTGACTGAAAACACTACAAATGCTCTGGAGGAGCAACACATAAGGCTGTAAGTTTTCAGATCTTGTTTTGCTGCCAGCAGAAGTGCGCTCTTCGGAGGCCTTGAATAGGTTTGGAGTAGTTAACAGCTATCAGCAAAGACTACAACCGGATCTCCACTGGTAACTGATCACTGCGCAATTAAGCTTAAACTCCTACCAGTGATAGTCCCCCAGAGCAACTCTGAAATTCAAATGAAGAGATTTTGAGCTAGACCAAATGGTTAACAGCAGGGTGAGGAACAATATTTGCAGGAAAAAGATAAGAAAAAAATCCCTAACAGTTAACAACCCGTAATCTGTTTTAAGACTTTTAAAGAATATGGCATGGGAGAGGCAGATAGTATATCTGTCACTACAGGAGAGGGAAGTAGCGTAAAATGCCACCTACAGAAGTGTATAAATACATCAGATACTAAGGAGGGAAAAAAGTGCAAAATTTGCCTGAATAGAATAAATAGCTCAGAGGTCAGGCTACGCTGGAGTATAGAGTCAGAATAGAAAGCACTAAGACTTAATATGAAGATGAAACATGCAATGTGAAATTGCTTAAAATTTTAGAAGTGAGATGCTGGTAACACTGACCCCTCAGACAAACGGAAATTCAAGAATAATGGTGAAGTGGCAAGGAATTTTATGCCTTAATTGTTGCTGTCTGAAAAGTTGAAATAAATTCTTAAGCCATGTGACTTTTGTGGGTGACTGATGAGCAGCCTTAACAGGATGAAGTCTCTGAAAGAAAATACTGCAGCAATCTGAGAAACAAATCATTGTGAACACACTGAACACCTTGATTCTGATCTGCTTTCCACAATTTGTTGCTGGGAATCTTCACGCTGTATTTTTACCTGGTTTAGGGCAGGATGAAAGGCTCTTTGACCTCATTTCGGACAGAGCTGCCTGTCACAAATGTTCCTCTGGATTATGAATTCTTGGCTAGCCTTCTTTTGGATAAAGTCAACTCACATCAAAAAGCTGAGCTTCTACTATGCTCAAGTGTGTTTCACAGGATTCCATATTCATGCCACAGTTGTTTTCTCAACAAACGGAATGGCCAAAGGATTCCATGGGTATTACTAAATGGTGTTTTCTTCCTTGGACTGTCAGGTGAGGGGGAGTGAGGACTTTCAGTGGGCTTCTGATCAGAGTTGTGCCACAACTCTCTAGTCTTCTCCACTGAGGGCTGAGGGCTGTTATGACTACTGGATGGTACTCAGCAAAGTACCCTCCCTCC
>VYZQ01060476.1:43884-62469 GCA_013400655.1 Mystacornis crossleyi
CGGGTGGGGATGGCGAGGGCGCCCGGCGCTGGTGATCCAGTGCCGGGGTCTGTAGCGCGGCCCGTCCCCGGCGGTGGCGGCGGCGACGGAGTGAGCGCGCGCACGTGACCGGCCCCGGCCCCTCGGTGCCGCCGCGAACGGCCGCGCTCACACACTCACAGACACACGCGGTACCCGCGCCTCCATCCACCCATCCATCCATCCATCCATCCATCCAGCCAGCCAGCCAGCCAGCCCCGCTCCGCCGCACGCACCGCGCCGGCCGCCGCCAGCGCGAAGCTGTCGGCACCACTCCGCGGGGCAGCGCCGGCGGCGGCAGCGACCGCGCAGGAGGCAAGAGTTTGCGAGGGCTGCTCGTGCCTTCCCGAAGAGGTTTTGCGCCCAGAGGATGGCTGGCTGCGGGCTGTCGGAAGACGCTTGCTTCTCATCCTTCTTTTACAACTACACCTCCTCCTGGGAGACCTCCTACAACCAGGTAAGAGGTGGCCGGTGCTGCGCGCCCCCCGCCGCTGCACCCGCCCGGCTCCTCGGGGGAAAACGAAGGTGATGCCAGTGTGTGCAGGAAGGGTCTGGAAATGTTTCTGTTCAGCGCGTGTGTGTGTTGCAGGTGGGGGGATTAAATCAGCCGAAGAAGAAATGAGAGAAAAGAGCCGCTTCCCGTGTGCCTTTCAGCCCCCTTCCCTCCGCCCCCGCCCCTCCCGTTAGGAAGAGGAGCGTGAGGAGGGCTAAGGAGCGTGAGCTGTAGCCCGCGGAGGGCTGTGTGCTGCCCGGGAGCAACTCGGGGCTCAGCCGGGCAACTCGGTCGGAGTGCCCCGAGCCTGCCCTCGGCTGCACTGAGGGACCGCGCTGAGGCAACCGGGCGAGTTTGCCGGGCGGGGGGAGCAGGGTGCGAATGACAGGCTGCGTGCGAGAGGGGCCCCCCCGCACCCGCTTCCTCCTCCCCCAGAAATGGCTGCATATGCATTCAGATCCGTAATTTCGGATCCTGCCTAGGTGAAAATAGTTCGGTTCACCCGTCTGTCCCTCTGATTCACCCCCGATCCCCCCTCCGTGCCCTTAACTTTGATGACTGTGCAATGCGGAGCGCGCAGCCGGGTAACGCCGGCCGGGTCCGTCCCTCCCGCCCGCGCCGGGGCTCGGGCAGCGGGGGGCGGCTGGCGAGGCGGTGGGGGAGAGCGGGGTGAAACCAGAAATCGCGCCTCAGAGGTAGAGAGCTATTCTGGGAGCCTCCGAAGCGCCTTTAATTAAATAACTGTTGTAGTCTGCTGCCCCCGCTGCTTGTCTGGTGAAAGTCTACAGGCAACTGTCATTTATAAACTACACCGGTGTGTGTGCGTGCGTGCGTGGGGAAGGGGGTTTCTGGCGCTGGCGTGACAGGAAAAGTTGGGCAGCGGATGGAAGCGGCCGCAGAGCGGACGAGAAGCGCTCCGGGCTGTGCGGGCGGCGGTGCCCGCGGGGGGGCGGGAGAGCCGGGGGGGATGAGGGGAGTCACCTCCCCGCTTCCTCCCTGGGGGGGACCCAGCCCGCTGAGCTCAGGGGAAAACGTGCAGCCTTGCGGCCCCAGCTTCCAAGAGAGTGAACCCCCCAAGCGAGCAGTTAACAGTGTGACGTTACACCTCGCGGCGAGGCAGCGGGCAGCCCCGCGCAGCTCCTTGCTCCAGCAGTTGCAGACGCCGAGCGGCGAGGAGCCGGGGCCACCCTTCGGCAGCGGCCAGCCGGCGAGCCGGGGCGCGGTGGGGCTCCGAAGCCCTGACAGTCTGCTGCTTGTCCGAAGCAGCCGAATAAATAAATACCAGTCTCTGTGTCCTGGGTGCGAGCGGACCCCCGCCGGGCCCATCGCGGCAGGCGCCCGCCCCGTGCCGGGTACAGCAGCCTGCCGGGTGTGCCGCCCCGGCCGGGGAGAGCCTCCCCGGCGGGGAACAAGTCAGGCTGGCGTGCGCCGAGGAGAGGGGGACTCGTGTGGGGACCAGGCACCTATCAAGCGTAGAGCCAGCGCCGAAACGCCTTCTCCCGGGCTCGCCGGAGCCCCTCTGGCTCGGCGAAGCCATCCGGAGCCCCTCTAGTAGCCCCGCGGCCGGCGGGGCAGAGGGCAGCGGGTGCGCGAGGACAGCGGCGCTTGGCCCGTCCGTGACGGGGCCCGGAGGGCGCGGCCGGGGCCGGTGCTCGGAAGCGCGGCGGGGCTGCCCGGATTCCGGGCCCCGGCACTCGGCGTGCCCGGGGCCGGCTCGGCGGGAGTTGGCGCCGAGCTCGCGGTGGCTCGTGGTGGCCGGTGCGCCCGAGCCCGCGCGGCTGTGTGTTCCTCTGCACGTACCGAGGGCACACACCGCTGCCGGCGTGCTCGTGTGAACACAGAACGTGCATTATCGTCCTGCTAAATACGGGCCCGTGGAAGTCACTGGGATTTAAGAAGGGCTCGTGCCTGGTATAAAAGGCAGGCAGTCACAGGGAAGACTCCTTTGAAACCGTCAGAGGGGTAAAATGCTTAGGAACGCAGACAATAAAATCAGGTTTAAACCAGCTCCTTTATCTAAAGTTAGTTTCATTCTGTAGCGAAACAGTTCGGTGAAAGAAAGTCATTGTGAAATGATAGGTTCCCTTACATCCCCTTTCAGGAGAGCAAGCCGTATCACAATGGAAGCAGGAAGAATTGCTGGCAAATCCGGAGTTGATCTATTCTAAATACCAGTGTTGAACTGTATCTAAGGGAAAACGCGGGAGATAATTCAGGATGCAGAAGGTCTATTTATAGCAGGACTATATAAACTGTAGGGATATATACACAAAGTTGAATTAAATATGCATGACTAGGAAAGGTGTTTTGAAGAAAGTGTAATCATTACATAGCATTACAACGGACGAACAGATGAGCTTGCAAGAGCTTCCAGCGTGAAGATGAGAATTTTTAAGACACATATTCTTTCTGGTGCTCAAGGCTCCTTTCTATTTTCATCTTTTGCGTATTATGTTACCATTTATATCAGTCAAATTCATCAGCTGAGGATTAGCGGTAGATGTTAGTTTGAATATGAAATCAAAATGAATATGGGATTTTGCTGCAGATAGATTTTTCTTACAAGTTTTAACACTTAAAAAGGCAGACTTGGCTCAGACTTGACTGTCAGCCATATTCGTGTTTGTTTGTTTTTACCTGAATTGCGTTTAAAAAAAAAAAAAAGCTTGCACACCGTTTCTTCTTGCTAAATTTAGCAACATAGCCAAAATAGAATTTGTTTTGTTTAAAACAAAACAGCAAACAGAAAAAACTTTAGAAAAAGGTGCTGAGATGAGAAGATGGGTTGACTACTGGAAAAATAGTTTTTTTATTCCAAATCAATATGATGCACTCTCAACATCTTATACGAGGTAAAAGGATCCCTTGTATAATATCAATAGCAGCTCAGCCATAGCTTACTGAAAGAATCTTTTCCTGGCATCTCAAGGCTTTAATGAGAGTATAAGTAATCAAAATAAGACTTAACAATGGAACCAGTCAGGCTAAAGAGAACAGTGACTTCTAGAAGAATAATACACTGTCTGGCAGCTGTGAAAGGAGAGGTACAACATTTGCTTTATAATTCAGGGAGTTTGAGAGATGTGTTTCAACTTTTATATTTTTGGTGCATTACTGCAGTTCGTTTTTACGCACAAGCTCGTATGTGTGGCTTGTTGGTAATATTCTTGGAAGGAGCTTTCCCATTGCATATTAAATTCCACAGTGCATCACAAAAAAGCTTGTATTGGAGAAATCATGTCTAGAAACTTCATGACATCTGTTTTGAATCAATTTCTGAGATAGTCTTCCAGATTATAAGGCTCCATGTTAGTTACAAAAAAGGCTTTCCATTACTAAGGATAACTTCTCCTGAAGCTTACTGTTTTTTTTAATACTTATTGTAGTACAGGGACTTGAACATTATGCTAAATTCCACACTAGTCAAACTTGTAGACTTAAATCCTGAGAACTTTGAACTGTGGTTGAATAAACTTACCTGTGTTACCTTGTTGGCATGTATAAAACTGAGATGAAGGAATATCCATCAGATTTCCTGTTGATTTATTCTGTATTCTTCATTTTTAGACTGTCACTTTACTTCTGGTTCTTTATTTTTGCCAGAACCTTCCTGAATGCGTCTTCTGGAAATTCTCTTTACATCTGTTTCTTAATTAGTAGTCATGAGTAAAGAACAGCTATTTCTAAGTACTGCAAAGAGGTATTGAGCCTTGCAAGAGCAGTAATATTTTTCAGCACAACCTGTCTATGCTGAACTTGCAGCATTATTTGTATTAAGTATTTTTCATTCTCCAGTTCAGAATTGGATACGTTGTTGTATTACTAATCTATGTGGTTGGGAAGTGCTTGAAAATAATTTGAAATGTAGTTTGTCAATGAAATTCTATGACTAACGCATAAATCTGGATAATTATTTTAATTTGACCTCAAAATCCTTGCAGTGTAGAAGTAAAATGAGGAGTATGCTGCCTGATTGATGCCATTATTTCAGAGATTTTTCCCTGCAACTCTTAGCTGTGGACTTAGTACCTGGCACCATTTTCTTTGTCCTGTGTTTTCAAACATGGCAGTACATTATACAACATACTTGGACAAAATGTATTCTGTGTGTATGAGTAAGTCGGTGAAAGATGAAGCTAAGAGCCAACCTTGTGGGTTGCCTCTTTGTCTTTACATTAGCAGGGACAAAAGTGCCCTAATGCAGCTTTCTGCCAGTATTTTTGGGGAGCTGAACGGAGTGTAGTATATTGATTTTATGCTTTTTATTATTTTAACTAGAGTAAGTCCAGTGGCCACTTCTCAGGAGCTATGGATCAAAATAGACTTTTTAACTTTTGTTTCCATGGTTTCTGGATTATTTTTTTTTCTTACATGTTATTTGAGTAGTAGAACTCGAAATCTGTGCAGGTTTGGAATATGCTAGATTAATTTGTGTTAGTGCCCTGCCCAAGTATAGAATAGACCGAGTATGTCTGTGTATGAGAGTGTTGAATGAGAGATACCAATCTGTACAAGATTGGACAGTGCAGTTTATGGGTTTTGAAGATGTTTGTTGTACAATAGTTGTACATTATTTGGTGGTGAAAACCAATGGAATAATAGCATCATTCAACTGCAGTTACATTTTATCAGAGCCTGTAAGATTTGTGCAAATTAAAAGGAGGCTGTCAAAACTAAATTAGTAAGAAAAGAATGCAATCCTGGTTTAGTATTAACAGAAAATACTTGGTAATTTTTAAAAAGAGTGAATCCTGGATTTGAAGTTTTCCTGACTCCAAGGGGTATTCATGCACACAGCTGAAAAAATAGCAGTAAAAATGAAAGTGAAACTGAAGACACCTATTTTCTTGACATCCCAGCAAAAGATAAATGATAGGATAATGAGAAAGATGTAGTTTATTAAAAACAGATAATGGACATTATAAAAAATGTTAAACATGATTCTCTTTCTTTCATAGATTAATGCCTAATTGCTCGTTCAACACAATAACTTCAAAAAGTGTATTCTGATGGCAGGTTCATCTAACAAAGAACACGGTTTAAACTGGGAATGAACCATTTTCTCATGCCCCAGAGAAGACCAACTAAATAGTTACACAGTAGAGCACAATAGCACAAGTTTAAAGCACACGCACAAAATGGGCAAGATATTGTTGTATCTTATTTTAGAGGAAAAATTCATGTGCAGATTGTGAGTTACAGTTACGGCTGCGATGAACTAATGCAGTTCAGTGCTTTATACATAAGATGGGATTTTCAAAAATACAGTTTTGTTCAGGAGAAAATGTCAGTAGTTCTAGCAATGTGTTCTGAAGGAAGAGGGCAGGGAGTTCTTAGCTGGTCAAATGTTCATGTGGTCTAAGCAGAAATGTAAAAGTGCAGGGTTTGCATTGGAATGAGAATGGGGTCATCCACCCTTTGTACTCATCATCAGGGAAGCAGAACCTTCTTCCAGAGAGACCATAGGAAATCAATGAGTACACTTTGCTAGTGTAGAGATAAATGTGTACTGCAGAAGGGTATTAAATATAAAAGGGCAGCAGTAAAATGATTTACTACATGAAGCAGTGGAACTTTCTTTTGGTCACCTAAAAGGCAATTTTCATTTTTTGATAGCGTAATTATATTTTTAAAATACTAATAACTAAAAAAAGCTGGCAAATCAGCTATTTTACATGGATTTGACCTGTACAATATAAGCTAGGAAAGGCTTGATGTCAAATAGCAGCTTATTTACAAATATATACTTTTTAAAACATATTATCTTGCACTTATATTTAGATCATAATGATCTGATCTGACTTACCAAAAGTTAATGGGTTTTTTAATGTTTTTTTTCCTGAGGCAGTGTGGATGCTTGTGATCCAGTTTGTCTCGCCATGACCAGAAGGTATCACTGAGGGATACCAGCACAACGGATGCACATAGGAGAGAACCTGACGTACATTTAGGTGTAGAGGCTTAATGAAATGTGGAAGAGCAGGTGCACAGTCCTAATGTGTCGGTGTTTTTTTAATTTCCTATGATGTGTCTGTTTGCTGTGTGAGCAAAACTCCTTGTACATTTAAAATGTATAGGACTGTAAAACTGCTAGAAAGGACAGAAGCCAAATATTTCTACAGTATTTTTTTGTCTTTGTGTTCTCTACAAGTGGCAGTTAAGATTCTCCTTCTGCCACATAACTGTGTGTTACTATCTCCTCTCTAAAAGTAAAATTAAGGTGAAGAGAGATTAATAGCAGAGCGACCCTTGCTCTGGGTATAGCACTTGTGACACTGGTGCTAATTTTGGAAGGAGAAATTGGGTATTTGCGGTTCCACGTGAACTCACTGTGACCCAAAATGATGAGAGGTGTGTCTGCGCTAGCACTTTTCTTGAAGGCAGGAGTGTGCTGTGTTCATCCCTACACTGCTGTGCTTTGGTTAGCGTTGTAGGCTGATCTCATTGCAGTTGAACAGAATTCCTTTTGGATAAAGCTGGATTGCGAGATGTGTTCCAGGAGTACCCCTAGTGCATTTGAGCTACGACTTGATATTCAGCTAATGACATGAGACCAGATCTAGGATGAAGTTCAATAATCGAGCCATACCCTGGAGTGTGTGGTGCAGAGAAAGTACTGTAGATGTCAGATCCTCGGCACCAGCTGTCAGACTCTTACAGTTTTACAGTTCTGCAGTACTTGCTTGTGTAGGCAGCCCCTGCATCCAGTTGAGTTTGCCTAGCAGAGAGTGCATGGAAGCCCATATTTGGGAAGCTGGTTGGAGACTTGTGGATAGAACGGGTCACCTGACATGCACCCTTATGTTGCAATCATAAGGCCATTATTCTGTCCCTAAAAAAGGGGTAGTTTGTGCTGGCATGAAGAGGAAAGGTTCGTTTGATCACTTGTAATATAACACATGAGCGAGTAAGAGGCACTGGTACTTTGGCTTGCATAAGCTCCCCACATTTTTAACCCATTTTATTATTTGTGAGAGCAATTTAGTTCCTAATGTTAACAATGAGTGATTATGATTCTGTACTTCCGTTTACAGCACAAATTAGCATTTTGTTTTCCATTACAGCTTTTGAATGAGGAATTTAATGTATAATTTGCTGCAAATAGATGTTATCATCTCTTTGGATGTGAACAACCACATAAACTTGAGCAAATGATAAAAATGGAATCAATTACTTCTCAAATGGAAGTAGTTTACAAACCTTCACAAACAAAATGGCAATAGTTGGTGGTTATTGTAACAAATAATTAGGCTTTTTTTTAAACAACATTTATTGAATTCTATTGACAATTTACTAATTGCTTATAGAATATTTAATCATCCCCCTCACAAAATACATGCCAGAAAATATGTGGATTTTTTAAACTGTAGATTGCCTCTGTCGTCCTCGTGTGAAGCTTTTCTCATACTTTTGCAGGTATATTTGCCTGTACGAATGTTCCAGAAGGGTAGCACTGAACCATAGATCATGCTGGTGCTGATTACAGAGCTTCACAATATTCTGGAATTAGTAGATTAAGATTGAAATTGTGGAGGAGGGAAGAATTAAGAGTTAGTGTTGTAGGCTGCATTCAAAGCCTTCTGAACGTGATGTGAATTTTTCTCCCACTTTTCACCTCATGATCTATGTCCTGGTTATTAGAAGGATAAAGAAGAGAAGAGACATTATTACAGCTGCTAGAATGAGTGAATGCTGTCAGTCTCTACTGTAGGGGAAGGTAATATCTTATACTTTAATGAGTTTCCTAGTTTGAATTCCACAAAGAAAGTTTTCCACTGTCAGTTGCTGTGATCTGTTTCTGTATTATACAGAGTTATTCATGCTTGGAAAAATACCAATCCACAGACAAAATCAGTGTGAGAAACAGTTCAGTATCACACTCAATCTCTTCCCATTGCAGAGACTTTGTCATATCACTAAAGGACGTAATCCAAGTGTCATTTTCAACCCCTTCCTTTCAAAGGGGCTGTGTCTAAATTCTGATGGTTTTCTACATACTGGCTTGTATATCTGTTTATTTCTGATCCCCTAAAGCTCTGACCCTAAAGTCACCACCTACATAATTTCCTGTCACTGTGAATTAATCAGCCTTTTTCTCACAGTCACCCCCAGTAACCCCATTCTGTATACAGTATAAGCCCTGATTGTACATACTGTCTTGATTGCTCCTACCTACTCTCTTACATAAAAATACGAATTGAAATCCATACTTTGTCTCATTGAGTACTTTAGATTTCACACTTGTCCTTTTAAAGCCTTTGCATAATTTAGTTTTTCCCTCTTTACCATTAATACCACCTCTTTTTGTTTATTACTGATGCTGGATTTGATGCTTGGTGGGTTGGTTCCCTGAACAAGCACGTTTTGCTGTCTCACACTTTCCTCTTTGAGTTATTGAAGGCATGAGCCCATTGAGGAAGATCGTGTAGGCTTTCATCTACCTGGTGTCTTGAGAGCCAGCGTTGTCTAATTATTAAAAATGGGTAATACTATTTTGCACTTGGAAAACTGTGGAACAAACCGACCAAAACCCCATTCATCACTCTACTGCATTTCACTCTATTCATCTGTTGCTTGTTTCTTTAGGTTGGTGTCTGCTGCCATACTTGGATTAGTCTGTAGATCAGATAAACAATAGCTTTTTATTCTTCTAATAATTAGAAAAAGACTAATGATGTATTTTCTCACTTGCTTCACTCTACCAAACATTGAAGTAATTAAGGGGTAAAAAAAGAATGGGAATAGTATAGCTTGCAATTCAGGGTCCTGTATTCAGCCTTTTAGTCTTCCTTTGAGACCGTGGAGCTGATTGTTTAAGATGGAGGATTTTCCTAGATTTATTTTTGAGGCAGCTGTTGGTTTGTTAAAATTTTCTCATTTTGACTATAAGTCTGTTTATTTGTTTGGCCTTTTTTTGTTTCATTCAGAGGAAACTGACTTGGGCTAGAGCAGAAGGTCACTGTTATTACACTGCGTGTTTGCAGTGAACTTTCTGAAGCTTAGCATGTGTGTCTGGTGTAATGCTTCCTGAAGGGCTGATGGAACTTCATTTTAGGAATGTGTGCATGGCTTCATAAAACATATCCTCGATTGTCACAGGCTCCCTGGACTGAGNTATTTTTGAGGCAGCTGTTGGTTTGTTAAAATTTTCTCATTTTGACTATAAGTCTGTTTATTTGTTTGGCCTTTTTTTGTTTCATTCAGAGGAAACTGACTTGGGCTAGAGCAGAAGGTCACTGTTATTACACTGCGTGTTTGCAGTGAACTTTCTGAAGCTTAGCATGTGTGTCTGGTGTAATGCTTCCTGAAGGGCTGATGGAACTTCATTTTAGGAATGTGTGCATGGCTTCATAAAACATCCACGATTGTCACAGGCTCCCTGGACTGAGCAATTCGCAATGTCGGAGGTTTATTTGGATTATGAAAACTCAGTCCAACAAGAAAATTTACTTCAACCATTTCTTTTCTTTTTCTAGTTTTATTTTTTGAGTCATACAGCACATTGTGAATTGATGTATCTGCTAAACTTTGACTTGTCATTCATGATGCTTCTTATTATATCTGCCTGCTACCTCTCTGTCTCATAGTTTGCTTAGGCCTTGATCCAGCAGACCACTTAATTGCTCAAGAGTAAACAGCTGAAGTCAAGGGAACTGCTTACAAGTTTAAAATGAATGTGTGGTGTATCGAATTGGGGCCTTAGCTGTGTCTTGAGGACAGAGAACTTCGCTTCCATCTTGTTTGCCAAGTACTTGCCATGCTTTGAATACATTACAAGTATTGATGGTAATTATGGTGGTGGGAGCAAGGAAGCAGGGAGGAGATCAAGGAGACCTGGTCATGGTAAAGGAAACCTGCCAGTTCTTCCTTGGCAGTTCAGTCTCTTTGTTTTTAAAATGGATTTACAAATAACAGATGATTCCTCATCTCCTGACCAAAAAGCTGTGCGATTAAATGAATAGGTGGTGCTCTAAAATGTAGAATTACGACAGAAAGCCTTCCTTGAAATATACTTGAGAGTGGGAAACTCCAGGTTTAAAGAAAAGGGGAAAAAGAGATGGCTGTAAACATGTAATGGGAAAAAAAAAAGATTGTAAGTAGGACATGCACACACTTAAATATTTAAGCCCTGTAAAACAGTGAGAAAATGAACTACTGACCAAATAAATTAGCAAAACAAAAGTAAGGTTGCACTCCCAGCCTTTTTTTATTTTCATCCAAAAGACTGTTAATTGCTGGAGGATTAAAATAATTCATATTCAAGGATAGAAAGTGATAACAATATGCAGAGCTTGGATGCTCCAGCTATACAAGAGACAGTGAAAGGAATACTTTCTTCTCTGTGTGATGTCAAAGCCGAAAGGGGGGGCAAGGGAGGGGGTTGTGGCTCTTTGATGTCACTTACAGAATAAAAATAATGCTGCAAAAGAAATAGCATAATCTTTTTCTATTTATCTAAGTCCTTTTTTTTCCTAAAGAGTTAGGGCAGCATTGTTAATTGATTTTTCTGATGCTCATAATAACAGCTGTATTAAAAATAATTTACAAAGAATTTTTTTCCAGAAGCTGAGCCCTGCAGAATCTGTTGTAGCAAAGTGGGTAGAGAGTGGATTATTGTGTATCACTGTTCTCACATATATAATCTGCTTGATTGGTCGAATGCATGTTGTGTTTTTGCATTGTCCATTTTCAACCAGTGGTGTCTTTCGAGTAAGATTTGCTGCTTTAATAGTAATAGCATCAGGATCTCTCGTGCCCTTTCAGTATAAATAAAGGTTGTCCTAACAGCTGCTCAGATTGTGCTGGCATAGTAGCCATCTTTGCTGGAGTGTCAGTTTTTGGCTAGAGTATTTTAACACACTGGGGCTTTTCTGTGGTTACCAGTGGTTGAATCATGTCCAGCTGTGAAAACAGATGTATGGTTTTTTTGGGAAGTAAAGTTAATTAAGGGAGGTTTGTGAATTGGTTCTTTTTTTAATTAATACTTTATTTTTTTATTTATGTACTGTGGGGTTAGAGGATACCTTTAGAAAGGAAACTGGGTTTTTTTATGAACATCTACTTGGACAGATAAACACAAACAGCATTATACGGAAAATTTTGAGCATATCCATGGCAAAAAGAACCTTTCAGTTGCACATTAACTTTTAAAACAATGTTAAAAATGAAAAGAATAAACATTTACTCTTTACAATGGTAACTAATAAAGTTGAGACAAAAAAGGTAAATAAAAATGACTAGTTTATCTTGGTGCATATTGTGTATTAATATTGCTATCTTGCCATTTTGTAAGGCAGCTCACAATCTTTTTAAATCTGTATGGTCCAACACTTAACACACATCTCATTAAATTTTTTGTTTTCTTCATCTTTGACTTTCATCTTTGAAAGGAATTCTCTTGGTGAAAACTGGAAAATATTTGCCACGTTTCAGATACTGTTTTCCCTTTTGTGTTTAGTATCGTAATTTGTACCTTTAACATTGATGTCTGTCTATTTTTAAGTCTGCTGGTAGGCACAACCCAGTTTTGTGGAAAAGAGAGCTTTTCATGTAAAGAAACTTTTAGTTTTGTGATTCCTCTCTTATTCTTCCTGTTCTTGATTGTTACATAAAATACATGGTAAGGATGGGAAAAACCAAACAGCAGCAATTGCTGTTAAAATTACTTTAAAGAAAAGTTAAATTTGATAAATTTCAAAAGTTGCTGACAAAAATTAAACAAGCAAACTTGTTTAATTTATGTTACTCTTGTTGCAAATGAATGTTATATGAAATGGAAATCTGTTCATTAGAGCATCCTGAAGCAAGGGTGTTGTCCCTGTGCATATGCTGGGGCTCCACAATGTATGGAGCAATGACACCTCAAGTGTACAGAAGTGTCTCTAGAATTACCACTCAACCTTCATGTCTGGATGAACTGTAAACTCACTGAGGAGTGTTCAACTTCCCTAAGACTACTGCAACTGTAAAATAGCAATGCAAAGAGGGAAAAAAAAAGAAAAAAACATTGTTATGCATATATTTTGCTTCTTTTTTTTTTCACATGGGGGGAAAAAAAAAGAATATTTGGAAAGATCATGGAGAAACCGTTATAAAAAAACTACACTTGTGGAGATCCCAAACATACGTGTCCATGAAACGACTGAGCTTCTCCCATGAGTAGACTGAACTATAGGACTTGGTGCTTTGGATGTAATCCTTCTTAAAGAGTGTCCGTGAAAGGCTTTGCATGTTTGGAAGAGTATGTTGCCTATCTAGGATTTACAGAGGATGAGGAAATGATGTTCTTCTAGTGGTTTTAGATGTTTTCTGTAAGGGACATTGCCCATTACTTGAGCAGAATGAGTGTCTGTTGGATTAGTAGTTGCCCAGGAGTATGAAACGATGTGGCAGTGCTCCCTGCAGTGCAGGTTTCTAAGGCCTTAACATATTAGGTTCGTGTTTTTGGATATAATTTTGCCAGACATTAACTGTATGAACAAGGTTTTGCCACAGTTGTATGTCTCAAGCAAGGTTTTTTTGTTTGGTTGGTTTTGTGTCTTTGTGTTGGATTGTTTTTAATGCAGGTATCAAGAAGTGTGATTTTACTGTCTTCAGAAATGTTACTAGATTAAAAAAAACCATGCCAAATTTCATATGGCAATATATGATTAAATCTTGTTACCAGGAAAGGCAGTATAAAGTATAGCACTGGTTTTTTAATAGATTTGCTTTTTTATTTTTTCTTAGTGAAGAATTATTAAGTATAAGACAAAAAGCAAACAAGAGACTAAAAGGACTGCCATATTGAGAATATTTTATGAAAATATTAATTCTTTTGTAGTTTAGAAGATGTAAAGCAAAGTGGCAGCAAAAGTCAGAGCTGTATTTGATTAGAAATCAAAAGGTTATTAATAGTGCTGATTACTTCAGCTTAGTTATATCTGCTCTAGTATTACCCCTATTTGTTTGCAACACTAATCAAGCTCACTGTAAGCCCTTATCTTTGACCAGCCAGAAGAAATCATAAAAGGAAATAATTGTTTAGCGAGAAAGACTTTGATAACAGCATGACTCTTGTGTGGGAGACAAGGAGATAACACTGTTTGAATGAAATGATATAACCAAGGTAACTAAGGTGATAACTTGTCTAGCTGTCTTGTCCTCAGCAGCAAATTAAAGATGTCTTTTCAAGAATCGTTGTAAGAACTGATCAAATTTGTAATTTGCGTGTTTCAGATTTGCACCTCTACAGGAAATGGAGGAGATTTGGTTTTGAGAATAATACGATTTCATAAAGCCACAGATTTAGCCAAAGTTGGACCAGGTGATTCAGCCACAACTTATTATTCAGTTATCTATTATTGAAAATTGTGCTTAGTATTTGAATTTGATTTGACCAAAATACTTTACAAAATGTAAGTATCTGAAGGAAGGCATCAAGCATTCAGTAAAGCTTTTGCTACTTACTGTATTGGTTAATCATGCTCATTGTTTGCTTTCTTTAGAAAGTCCTGTTTTTTGTTAGAGTTGTTCAGAATTAATTTGCTAGGCAAAAGTTCTCTTTATGACTTGATCTGGTAGGTTGGGATGTCCTTCAGCGTGTTTTTGTTTCTACTTCTGAAGAACACTTTTACTCAAGACACTAGTGTGTCTTCTTCTTTTTAAGCTAGCCAGTGACCTCTTTAAGACTCTTACCAGAGGACATTTTTTGCAGACTTCAAGTACATTTGCATAAGTTCTCTGTTTTCCTTCCAATTTTTGATTTCCCTTCAGGAAAATCAGATGCCAGAAGCACGAGATGGTATTTCAGTATTGGTCTCTACAGTGCTGTCAGTACTACAGAGATGAATCCACTTACCTGCTTCTCTTCATTATGTTCAAGGTCCAGATTCATTCTTTTTGCTGCAGTATCACAATGAGAGTTCACATTGAGTGACTTGTGTACTTCAATACTTGCTGAGTTAACTGAGTCATGACTTTACAGGATATTGGCTACCACCTATGTATGGTACATTTTCTGTTCATTGATCTGCACTTTAGTACTTCTTTTATCCAAATAGGCTCGAGAGCAAGCAAGCAAGGAAAAGTCAAATCCATGTATTTTAGCATCAGTGATTGCCTGTAGTGGTTTCAGCATGGTGTAATCTGCAGTCAGGTGTGCTAAGGAAGTTACCATGCCAGTTGTTCACCTTTACTGCCCCATTGTGTTATTGTGACTTTGTGACAGAAGGCCCTCCATCCAAACTGTCAAGCTTAACTGCTCACTCATTTGCTCCCTAACCTGGTTCTTTCAAAATGACCTAAATTAATATAAACATTGAAAAAAATCTACTCTGATGAGTCTTAGCAACAGCAAGCAAACCTGCCTTTATTTTGGAAGAGTTTGGATAGAGTACAGTGCTGATGTGCTGTCATGCTGGGTGATTGTCAAGAAGTGACGATAAGCAACTAGAGGTCTGTCGGGGTGGTAGCCTGGGTCAGCTGCAGCCTCGAGAGACTCTCTGAATTCATCCTGTTTGCTGTAAAAGCACTAAATTGGGAGAGGTACTAAGTAAATAAGATTGAAGAGCTTCTTCTGGGAAAGATTTGAGATGAAAACAGTCGGAGCTTCTTTTTTTCAGTAGGTCTGGATTTTTCCTCACTGAAGAGCTATAGATAAAGAATCAGTTTTCTGTAGGTGTGTGTTGAGGTGGTGATTTTTATTTTTTCCCTGCCCATTTTCAAGGAAGTAATGATTTTGAGTGATCAGGTTTTTGAAGCTCAGCTTCAGACATCTTAAATAGGACTGACTTTCAGCAGCTGATTGTTTAGTATTTACTGAAGTTTTGGGCTTTTTGAACAACCAAATCTTAAACAACCAGAATCAATGTCTCTTGACATGCGTGCCTCTAATATTTAATGTGTGAAGACAGCTTGCAACCACATTTCAGGGAAAGCTGTAGGGAAACCTCGCTAGGCTGGATTATGCAGAGAATTGCCAGTAGTCACAGAAATTGATTACTGTAACTGATGTCTCTTTTTAATATTGTATACTTATGATGTTTGTGAATCACAGACAGGACTTTGAAGACCTGCTGTATAAGTTTTTGAAAACAAGCCTAGCATGGTCAGTTTCTTATGTAGTTCCACAGTGCAGTGCAGTTTCCCAGTATGATTTGATGACATATATTTTGCTTGCAGATTTTTGTAAGCTGAAACTGAACTCTGAAACAGGCCTGTCCTATTAAACTTAGGTGAGATAAAACAGCCTGAAATAGTTCCCTGTAAACTGTCAGTGACTACCAAGAGTTTTGATTTGGTAGTGATGGCTGTATTTAGAGCTGAGCCCAGAGGACTTACGGTAGCATTTGTCAAGGGCTTGTTTTCTGAAGGTGCATGGATGTGAGAAGTAAGGTGCCTTTCAGACTGTAGTTAAGTTCTCCTAAAACATGTAGTGCTGTGTAGGTTTAAAATTAACTAGCTCAAATAACAAAGGCAACAGAAGTAGGTCGCACTTCAGTCTTCTAGTGGATTAGTTACTACAGGTTGGCGAGTGTGTCAGTGTACCTTCATCCTGTCCGCTGTCCAGATCACAGGATCACAGCATCATTAGGTTGGAATGGACCTCTGGAGGTTATCCAGTCCAACCCCCCTGCCAAGGCAGGGTCACCTAGAGCAGGTGACACAGGAACTCATCCAAGTCGGTTTTGAATGTGCCCAGAGAGGGGAGACTCCATGACTTCTCTGGGCAGCCTTTTCCAGTGCTCTGCCACCCTCAGTGTAAAGTTCTTTCTCATACTGAGGTGGAACTTGCATTTTAGTTTATGGCCATTGCTTCTTGTCCTGCTGCTGGGAACCATGGAAAAGAGCCTGGCACCATCGTCTTGGTACCCACCTTGAAGATAATTGCATTGATGAGGTCCCCTCTCAGTCTTCTCCAGACTAAACAGGCCCAGCTCCTGCAGTCTCTTCTCAGAAGAGGGATGGTCCAGACCCATCATCATCTTTGTGGCCTCCACTGGACCCTCTCCAGTAGCTCCTTGTCTGTCTTGTATGGAGAAGCCCAGAACTGGCGACAGCACTCCAGATGTGGCCTCAACAGAGCCAAGTAGAGGGGCAGGATCATCTCCCTCAGCCTGCTGGCCACACTCTTCCCGATGCACCCCAGGATCCCAGTGGCCCTCCTGGCCACAAGGGCACTGCTGGCTCATGGACTTACATTACCTGAAGAAAAAAGGGTTGTTGACAGGTCTGGGTTTTTTAAATCTTTTTTTTTTAATTGCTAATCTAGCTTAAAGCCAAAATAAATGTACACATTGAAATGCCTAATTTATGTTAATTTAGATGTATTTGTTTGTGTAGTAACCCTGAATACTCTACTGTGAAGCCTTAGAAATTCCATCTACAACATTTTCTACAATAACTTCCATATGTGTGCCTTAATGAAGTTCTTAATATGAGATGACTACTTTTATGTTGTGAAGTACACAGATTTCAAATGAACAAAAAATACATAATTCTCTGAAACAGAAGAGTTATACATCATAAAAGTAACTAAGAGTTAACTTAAAGAGTAGCAAAACATGTTTAAAAGAGTCATGTATAGTCAGTGCTCTGGTAGAGGAGAGTGCAGAAATTTCTGGTTTTATAAATTCAACTCAAATGGAAGGGTTATCAACCATTGGAGCAGCTTCCAGGGGAAGTGCTTGAGTCACCATCCCTAGAAATACTTAAAAGATCTGTAGATGTGGTGCTTAGGGACATGATTTATTGGTGGACTTGCCAGTGCTGGGTTAGTAGTTAGACTTGACGATATTAATGGTCTTTCCCAGCCTAAATGATTCTATGATTCAATGAAAGTTTTAAGCGTTGTCCTGCTGTTTCTGTATTTCTTGTCCTCCCCAGCAAGTTCCTTTTAAGGAATAGCACAATATGTGGTGTTTAGTATGTGTTTAATTTCTCTTTTGTTTTTAAACAGATCTTCTTCAGCTGGTAGCAGCTTTAAGAATTATGTGAGGAGAATTCTAGAAATAAAAGCAAATGAGAGAAGAGAATGTAACGATGCTTTATACTTACAAGTTTTCTGTCATTGGGAAACTCAAGGGCTCTTGCTTTTGGTTGCCAAATGTTAGACTGATTGCTTTCAAGGTGAAGCTGTACTATGCTGCTTTGAACTGATACTGCATGATTAGGGTAATAAGTAAGTGCCACTTAATTGGAACAGGCCTGATCAGAAGACATTCCAGGTAACTGATTTAAGCCAAACAATACTTAATTGCGGTGAATGTTGCTTAATGGGTATGATAATTATGTGCATTGGGGATACCTTCAAATGATTCATTGGTGGTTGGGTCTTTTGTGTCTGCCTCACTGTTGGCTCTTTTTCCTGTTGCTCAGAACAGCTTTCAGTGTCTTCATAAATAGCCATGATTCATTCAGAAAGCAGATAAAACCATGGTTGGCTTTTAATAAATCAGCAGTTCAAAATCAGCTTGTTTAAAAACATGATGTCTCTAAAGACGTTTTCGTTATTTAAAAAGCAGACATGTTTCTCTGTCAGCAAATTTGCTGTGCATATGACAGTGGGACAGTATTTTTATTGTGGGCTTGAAGAGCACTATATTACAGAATCACAGAACACTCTGAGTTNTGATTTTTGAGGACTTTTTAATACTGTTTTCAGAATTTTGAACTGTTGGGTTTGCTTTTTCAATTTTCTATGTGATCAGGAATGTTAGAAATTTAACTAAGAAAAGACAAGTCACGTAATTTCTTGGCTTCTGGATCAAGGCAGGCTCTAACATAAGACTTACTAAATCATAGAAGTTGATATGGTCTCTGCCCTTGGCAAATAATTGACTTGCTTTAGTTCTGTCATACGTTCTTCCCAAGACTGCTTGTTTTCTTCTGCACGAATATACCTGATGTGTTGCAAAATACACTTCACAGCTGGGGAAGCCTTCCCCTTTATAGTTGGACAAAGATTAAACCAGGTCCTTTTCCCACTCATTCTCAAACTTTGGCTTGCAAATACATATTTGCACCTTCATAATTCAGCCTTGCTCTGTCTGCCTTCTCTGCTGGTTTATTATATCATCAGTATGGGATGCTGA
>VYZQ01060477.1:2041-13710 GCA_013400655.1 Mystacornis crossleyi
CCCCCCCATCGCTCAAATCTTTGTTCATTGTTCATTGACTGTGGAAGGCTGCTTAAATGTACGGAGAGAGGGGGGAGGCCCCCTCGACGGTTTGATGTTGAAATAGTAAACCTGAATGAGGAGGGTGGCTGGAAAAGTGGACATTGCAGCTTTAATTAACTTCAAGATGCTTCAGCAAGGACCAGAGCGTAGTAGTGACGTTGCCTCATAAATCTGTCCAGTACAGTGCGTAGCACTGAACTATTACAGTATCACCATCATATTGAATATTCACTACCTATCCGGGAGCAGATTTGCATAATTGGAGCTTTTTAAAATGAAACTTGTTTGCAAAAACCCAAACAAAACAAAAAAAACCCCCCAAAAGCCCAAGTGAAAACCGCGGCGATCTGCATGATTATAAAGGGTTCAAACATATCCGAAAAGTAAGTGACCTGCATAAGTACATCAATAGGTTAAGTGCAAATAAGATGAGAAGTGCTTCTGAAAGCTGTACATTCCCTATGTGGTCTCTTGGGTTATTTCTCAATAGCGGGATTTTTTTGTAGCCTCAGGGATTTTAGGTTTTCTGTCTGCTTTCATAACTTTTTCCCTCACAGTTGTTATACAAGGTGAGGCTTTTGTACCATGCCTGTGTACCTGTAGTGATATTTTTAAAGAAAATAGATTAACAGTTTGTAATTCGTGCTGTTTGACTTGTATAATTATGGCTGCTGTGGAAGGGAAATGTGTATTGCTGTTATATTTCTGGTCATCGAATAGATAATCACTAAATATGTCAGAATATTCAAAGATTATTTGTGTATTTGTTTGTGAATGCTTAAAAATTGACTAAGTTAACTAAACTGTTACTTCTTGAATCAGAGAGGCAACTATCTTTTTAATGTATGTGTACTCCCCCCCCCCCATTTGACGGAGGATGAAGATGACTGAAGTAATTAAAAATATCAGCAATTTTTAGAGTGAATTTGTAGATTCTGTGTAAACCACATCCCCTCCTAACCGAGTGGCTGGCTTGCAATGTTGCAGTTTTGGATCGGGCAGGTTTAGAAGTATTTTGTAAAATCAGATGCTGGTGTTTTGGATGCTGCGAGGGAAAGTTGTGGAGGGAAGGCAGCTGAAAGCTGGAAGTTGCCTCGTGGGGAAGGGGAGCAGCCATCGGTGGGGCGAGCCGAGCAGAAGTGCAAAGTCTGCGTGCAGCCCAAGCCTTGCCCCGGCTCTCCCCCCTCGCCGAAGGCTGCTTTAGTTATGATGTCATTCTGATAGTGGAGAGCAAATGTCTCCTGATTCTACCATTAAACGCCTGGCTGATTTGCCTGATAATGATAGCATTGACGTCCTGCTCCTTGACAAATGCAAGCCCTATGAGCCCTATGAATTAACTTTTTTCCCATAGCTGAGAGCCAGCTAGCTTTACGACTCATGAATGTAGCAGCACTTCTTTGACAGATTACTTGAACCTCCTCAATTCTGCAACAAACCCCCTTCTCTAAACACCACTCCTCTTAGGCTGCTGGCAGACCCCTGGACAGTTTGGGCCTGATTTGCAGAGCTGCTGAGCGTTCATCACCTCCACTGACTTCAAATGGAGTTGTGGGTGCTCAGCAGCTTTGAAAATCAGGCCCTGTGTTCAGTCAACAGATGATGCGTTTTTTGGGCTTTTTTTTTTTTTTTGTTATTTTTTTTTAAAGTTAGACAGTTAAAGAGGGCTCTATGATTTCTAGTCATTATAAAAATATTTGTAAATAGCTTGAGTTGTTTGTCCTAGTCTGGTCTGTTTTACCCTTTCTGTTATCCTTTTTTTAAAATTTTATTTTCAATTAATCTTCTAGTGGATGTGCTGTTAAAGACATGATTTAAATCTTCATAAATGAATTGTTTAAAGTTTTCAGAATGTTGTAGAAGAAAAATGTTTCCAGTTTGGTACCAAGTGCTGAGAGACTCGATTACTGTTTCAGAACGATCATTTGAAGAGAGTCTCGGTACAGTTGCTAAACCCTGCGACTGGGTGCACTTTCTCATGTCTGCTCTGCCTTCAGATTTTGCTCGTGACTCTGAATTTCTATTCCTGCAGGTAAATGAGATTTAATATGATCGGGATTTTAAAGTGCCAGTGACTTAAACTTTGTTTTCATGTGCTGTTGTGATGATGACAATTAACAACTGCAGATGTAAGAAAGGTCAGCCTCTCTGCTACTTTTGCAGGGAATGAACGTGAAGTATTTGCAGGTTAAAGCTGTGTTTTGCAAATGATTTCCTGAAGATACAAGTTGCTGTGCTGGAAACACTGTATTAAAACTCTTTTGATAAATTGACTATGTCTTTATTAATGGAAAAGAAGAAAAAAGAATTGTTCTACGGGCTTTTTGACTTCTGAACATATTTAAGCTCTAATACTCAGCAAGTTGTCTGGCACTGTCTTCACTGTAGACTTTTATATAATGAAGAAGCTGATTGTCATATTTTTGTCCATGCCAGAGGCCAATAACCCAACCCATTCATTATCAGAAGAGAGTAGCCTGTAAGTTGCAACATCAGTACCACTGTTTTGCTTGCAGCAACGAAGACAGTGCTGAGATCAGAAATTGTGATCTTCAGTACAGAAAGCTGACACATTAGGTTGTTTACCCACCATGGAGCCTTAGGTGACCAAAGAGATTTGCATTAGAACAGATGTAGAAAATCCACTAGTCCATGAAAATGGGCTGTCCTTATTTCCTGGGAAGCACAAGTTTCATCAAGTGTAGGGAAATCAGTAAGAAGTAATTTTTCCAAATGTTGATTTTTGCTTAAAGTTGACTTTGAATTGCACAGGTGTTTTTAGAGTGCCTTGACTAAAAAAAAAAAAAAAAAGACATGATTTACATGAACTTTATGAAATGGAAACTAAAGCCATAAATAGATAATTTTTTCTAGTTTGAGTGTGGACAATTTTTTTTTTTTAAATCTTCTGATTTGGTATGTTTTAATAGGATTGTAAGCAAATTTAAATTTTAATCTCCAGATTTCTCTCAGATACCTGAATAGATGTATAGATGTGTATTGGCTCTTCAAAATGATAAAAACAGTATTATCTTGAAAACCCATTTTTCTGTCCTCTGTTTCATACCTTGAATTTCCCTGAGTTGCAAGCAATTTGGATTCAGGGAAAGACAACACAGATGAAAAAACAGAATACATACTCTTTCTTTTATAGAAACATGAATAAACTTATTTCTGGCAACTGTAGATGGAAATCCAAATTTCTCTAGTGAAGAAACTCCAGGCACAGATATTCGTGGAAGGGGAAAAAAGGATGAGCTACTGAAAGAAAATATGTAAAAGTAAAATAATTCTCATGCTTAATTGGCTGATCTCAGGGTTATTGTACAGCTGTGTGGTTCTGACTTCCAGTTGTGTGGCCGAATACGGAGTATGAACTTTGCCGGACCAAGCCACTGATCAGAATCTGCACTTGGCTAGAAACAAGTGAAAATTGTAATGATCTGATGGATGTTTAACATGAAATAACCGAGGAGCGTCTGTCTAAATCTGAGTGGATCACAGTAACTGCTATGACATTTTCACTCATATTGGCAGGTTAAGCAATGAAGCCAAGCACTGAGTGAGAGATTTGAAGCATCTTTTCAGGAACAGCAGAGATCCAGATCCAGAAAGAGGCAGGGGAATAGGGTAGCGAGGGAGGATTTGGGTTACCTCTGCCCAACTGCACCAAAGCTGTCACTAAATATGCTCCCAGAGGAAGGATTCTCCCAGTATTCTGAATTTGGCACCTTTCCCTTAAATTTAAATTTGCTCTAATTTTCAGGTGCATCTTACTAGATAACCAGATGCATCAAAAAGGCAAAAGAATTATAGAGGAGCAATTATAATTAGTCTAGTTGTTTGTGTTTTTTAAAAATTCTAAGACAGGTCTTTGAAAGTATTTTGAAGTCACTGTTTTTTACAGGTCTTAATCTAAATACTCCATGTGAGATTGTTTTCTAAAGAGATGGGTTCATCGGGTCAAGTTGAACTATATTAAAGACAAACAATTTTGTTGTAATCTGACTGTCTTTTAAACACAGGAGAGGAAAACAGAACTAAAATAGCCACAGGAGCCTCAATATCTGATCTTTTGTCCATTGCGCACTGCAGTATTTGAGACTCACATAACCAAAAGCAGAATTAGGTAATTCCTTACAAGTATTTGCCATGTTATGAAAAAAGCAGTGCTGCCGATCCCGGTAGGACATTAACAGAGAGATCTGCAGGTAGCAGTGCCTGAAAATAATGAAGATGGCTTCATTCCCATGGAGTGGGGCAAGCAACAGAGCTTCTTCGAACCCGCAGCTCGTTTTTCATGCGTTCCTGTTGAACTGTCCAGCTGTAGGAATCTCGGGCTCCCAGAAGGAGCGAATGCTTGCCAGGAGGGTGGAAGCTGGTGAAGATTAGGCAGGGGTTATCCCAGGTGGGTACCACAGTGCCAGGGAAAGGCTCCTTGGGAAAATTTGGCCCTGTCTCAGTTTTGTGAACAGAAGCCAGAAAGGGAAAGAAAAAGGAGAGGATGAGCTGACTTTCACTCCCAAGAGGGCTGCAGGGGAGGTCGGTGGCAGGGGCCACTATGGGACCACCTGTGGTCCCTACTCTGCCTTGGGACAGCCTGGGACGTCCTGGGCAGCCTTCCTTGCCACCAGCCTTAGGTGGGTCAGGGTGCTATGGTGCTAAGGGGTATGTGGCAGTCCTGATTCTTCCTGTTATGATAAGCTTGTTTCAGCCTTTATATGAATTTTGTTATGGTTTTTTTATGTTATTTTTTTTCTTTTTAATAAGTGCTGTTAGAAACTTTTCCTCCTGTTTTTTTATGTCTTTGGGATGTTCTGTCACAGTCGCTGTGGTTCTTTGTGAGGAGGATGGGAGCCCTGTTGAACTCGTGAGCGCTCCAAAGGGGTTGCTATCAAGTACCACAGTCTGCTCGGTCACAACAGGGCTGCGTGTAGTGCTTCCTTCGTGGTCCTGGCCCCTGCTGATCTGGGAGTTAGCCCTGGTAATGCATGTCATAGCACTGTGTTAGGTTGCTAGCCTGGCCTTAAATTTATATTTCTAAATGGTAGCGTGTGGTATTAATGTTGTTTTATTTCACCCTCGTAAGTTGGCCTCCGTAGATTTTGCAGACATTGTTACCATCAATCTCCTCATTGGAATACCAGTGGTAGACACAGATAAATGTAGATAGGTCTCTTTAATCTAAAATTTAGAGAAACATGGGTAAATAGGAAATCCAGGCAGAATAACTTCAAGCAAAGGACATATGGAATAAATTATCAGCAAGGGAAGGATAAATGAGTTCAAGCAAAGCCTAGGTTTGTTTCTTGAGAAAGAGCATGTGAGAGCTAGGGCGAAGAAAGCAAGAAGGTGTAAAGTCAGTTTTCTATTAACAAATGCTAGCATGGTGGGCTGGGTGTTCCTCTCCTGACATTTCTTTTGATATCTCTGTATAGATGAGTTACATTTAATTTTTCTGTGTGTTTTCTAACAGTTTTCCCCTAGATCTTGTTGTTTCTTCAGGGGTCCAGAGAAATCTTAAAACATAGGACAGTGCAACATTTTAGTTTTGATAACAGTTTTACTCAAGGGAATGATGTGACAGTGAAGTGTTGATCAAGTGAATTAGGGAGAAACCTTTTCTTCTCTGGTATTAGTTTGTAATTGACAGGAGAAGTAGAAACTGCCTTCTACTCCAGTGGCCAAGGATTTTCGATAGGTCTGTGCCTTCATTCAACCATATCAGTTTTGAAAAAAACACTCACATAGACATGGTCTCTCTTTTTTTTTTCTTTCTTTTTTAAAAATACTTTTATTTCTCAAAAGTTTGCATGAACACTGTTATAGGTTCCAGACTATACTGGCACTTCTGAGGTTATTGAATGTTGAGGGTTGACTCGATGTTGAAAAGAAGCACTAATTTTGAAATTGCTGCTCCAAGTAACTTTTACCTTCATTTTGTTGGAATATATCCTGTATTTTTGAGGATAATTATCAATCTCTCTTCTCACAGGAAAGTGCATAAAGTTTAGCAAAATTTTTCTTGATTTTGATATGATTTCTAGGATCCAGTTCTGCTTTTGTTATTTCAGTCTGGGTAGGACTGAGTCAGTGGATAAAACTTCCCTTCTTTACCTGCTGAATCTTATGTGATTCTTGATTTCACTGTAAGTACAATGTGCAACTCCACTGTTTCCTGATTAAAACTTTTTCTCATTTCATTATTTCACATACAAAAAGGAATCCAACTATTTGAGCTAAAAAAATGCAGAGATTATAGGCAACTCAAAACTGAATCGTGCAATAAAATGACTATTTATTACCTTTTTAATGTAACTGCTCTTCATTGATTCATTGAGATTTTGCCATAGGAGTATAATTCCTCCTAGGGCTAATAAAATAACTAGTAGAAGTTAACCCAGTATCTTTATTAGTACAGTAATACAGACTTAAAACCCTCTGCTGCTCTAACTACTCCCTCCTTTGGATTTTACCATAAAATGTCTCTTAAAATAGTTGCGCTGTTTTGAAATATTCTTTACTGTTTTAAAGATCAAATGTTCAAGCATCTTTCCCTTTTTTTTTCACTAGAACACACAAAGCTCTATGCCTGTGCTGGCGATAAATGGACATGCAATGAGATAAATGAGCAATAGGAAACCCACCGCAACTTCTGGATTAGAATTTCAGCCTTTTGTTTGTTTGGTAGTATCTTTGGCATGCTAAGGGCTTTCCAAATATAGGAGTATATTTTCTGGCCAGAACTAGCTGCCATTTTCCTATTGCAGTTGAAAAATACCAGTTCATTAGTTTGCATCAACATGCTGCATCTTTGAAGGATTTCTCAGGTCCACAATTGAATTTCTGCTCAAAATGAAAGAGTTGCATCTCTGCACTTCATTATGAACTGGTGATTATGGAATGCACCTGGGTCACTGGAGAGCTGGATTCAGATCGTTCCTCTCTATCTGATTTGAATCAGCTTTTTCAAATCAAGTTTCTCACATCCCAGGTGAGTGCTTTAAAACACACACTTTGGCTCTTCTTTTTAAGTTCCTGCTTCAGGCTATTCCAATTTAAATAATCATTTAATTATTCAGTGGGTCAGAAGAGAAGTGACTCTTGGCTTGGGCACTCCAGTGTGATGTGAGAGACTGAGTCCAACTGTTTCTGTTGCAGAGTCTCGCAGCCTGTGCTCCTGAGTATGACACGGTGAGAGCAGTCGTACTCTTACTGTTGTCTTGCTGGCTTTTCCTTTTGAAAAATTGCAAAAGGTATCAGGTTAGTCCCAGAGGAGAACATAAGGAAATTCTAAAATCTTCAAAGTATTTGTAATACTGAAAAATTCTTTCTCTTTCTTGTGTAGTTCACAATTCAGCTATTATAAACGTCAGTTGGTGATGGGGTGCATCTTTAGAATCCAAAAAATTTTCATCTCAAAATGGAGTTTTGTTGCCATTATTTTTGTTCAGTGGATTATGTGTTTGAACACAATATTCTTACATGCCCCTGAGCACCGAGTGAGTAGCTCTAGGAGGTGTCATAAGTGAAACATTAACCCTTTCTCCTGGTATTGCCTTGGACCCTGTGCAGTGCAGAGCTCGCTGGGGGTGGCTCTCTGTCTGGCAGTACTGGGAGGAGGAAAGAAATGCCGAGTAAATGCCAACAAATGCCTGAGAGATGCAAGGGATACTGCGCTGTTAGTGTTCCTTCTCGCAGGAAGAACCTCCTTCGAGGTTCGGGAGATGTATGAAACTGGCAGGTTTCTCTGTCAGGATCTCTTAAAAAGCAGAGAAGAAATATCTTAATTTGTAGAAGGGGAATCCACAAAGGGAGGAAATCTTTCTTTTCTTAGAGACAGAAATACTCATTTTGATAGCTTCTGTTTCCTCTGTCTTTCATTCTTAACTTCTCTGGCAGCACAACTCTGGCAGAATCCATGCTGTATTGGTTGGTTCCCCTTCTGGCTGCTCTGCAACAGTGATGGATGGGAGCCAAGGGGATAAATATAGCTCTGAGTTCCAGTAGTAACCCCCTGCCACACTTCTACACATAAACTGGGAGGTCACGGGGGGAGAGGGAATGGGCAGGCTCAGGTCTGACTTCAGCAGAGAGGGTGTTTCTGTGCTCCCTGAGGAAGGGGAAAGGTGCTGCAGAAACCCACTCCTGCCTTTGTTTCCATGCAGAACAGAAGGGATCTGTAGATCTATTTTAAAAGCATTACCATTGGCTGTGCAGTTTCCATGTGAGTTTATTAAATGTGGACATTTTTTATATGTAAAAATAACTTCACCATTTTGTTATTTCCTTTTACGTATTTCACTCCGGTTGGAAAAATGAAATCAATCTAGTCAGCTTTTCATCAGTTTCTCTTTGGCTGTCATGCAGTTGCACAATGCTGCAGTGCTTGGCTGGCAAAAATGTTTACAACGAAAAATTGTTTTCAATGGGATTAAAAAAAGAACCATGGAAACATTTTTATTGGTCTTCAATTTTTGTGCAACTTTGATTTTTACAAGACCTAAATTACATCAATGGTGCTGCTCTAATTTGATCTTAAAATTATACTCTATAATTTTTATATATACTTGCAAGGCATAGACAAGATACTGCTACTACCCTCCATCACACAGAACAAAAAATTCTAGCCTGAATATTTCTTAGCAGCTGGTTCAAAGTCCATGGGAATCATGAGCACCTTGCAGCTGACTCTCAAGGGTTTGGGGTCAGACCTTCCACCTGTGTGTAAATACCGGTTGTAAGTTGGTTTAAACAGTCTTTATCATTTAGAACTGCTCTGAGTTGATCTCTGATCTATTAATGCTGCAAGACTGCCACAGCTGAGGTGAATCTGGGGATATGCCTGCAACCCTTAAATACCTTTATTGCTGCTGGCACCTATAGAAATCTCATGTATGGAGAATATATAAAGTCAAATCCTTGAAAGGGTAACTGTAATAAAATCCTAGGAGTAAAATATTGGCTGACAGTTACCCTTTGCATCAAAACCCTTAAATTCTTTTTAGAAATGTCCTGGTGATGAGTGTTGAGTTAGTTTGGATTTTAATTTATTTTGTTTTACAGTATAAGTAGCAAAAGGCTCTTCTGGGGATGGCCTGAATTTGTGGCTCTTGATGACTGCTTTATGAATACTTGGACTGGGGCAGTCTGGGGAGGCACTGCACCCCTCCAGGGGCTGCTGCCACTAAAAACAGAGAGCAATTACACGGGGACCCTGAGCTCACCTCCCTCTGTTTCTTACACTACCTTTCTACCTGCGTCCAGTGCCCCTCAGTAGCCACCAGGAACCTACCATATAAATGAGGAATGAGGCCCCTTGGGTACCCTTTGAAAAGGGAAAGCCTTTCTCTTAGAGAAACATGAATTTCACAGGGCCCACGCTTGCAGATAAAAACTCTTCCAGTGTTTTTATGATCAACATTCAGCACTGAGTTCACTAATTGAAGACCTTAATGAATGTTGTAATGATGGGGTCTGTTGTTGTCACTGATTCAGTATCTTGTTTTCAGGTGTGAGCTGGCTGAGTCAAATTTAGTTTTCTTCTAACTGAAATCATCGTCACACAGGCAAAGAAAAAAAAAAAAGAATCACCACAACCCCCCCTGCTTTATAAATATAATATATCACAGTCTCTTTCAAACACCAACTGTTGATTGGCTACTTCCCACGTCATGGTACTAAATCATTGACTTCAGAATATTAACCTTTTGCTTACTGAATACCACTTCTGCAGTGAGCTCACATCCACCATTAAGTTAGACAGAACTTGCATTTGATGATATAACTGTTGTGGAAAGAAACAAATTATCGTGCAGACTTTTTCTGTGATATTGGGAAAGGTATTGAAATCTCTGATTTACATGTTTAATAAAATCAGCTGGATTTTAGAATGGTTTACACATGTATAATCTGTAATGTAACACAATTTTCATTCTCCTGCTCTCTAGTTGGTATAAAGATCTAAAAGTAGATTTGATGCCTCTGTAAAAATAGTCTGGCTAGCCCATATTCTTCAACTGCATGACACTTACTCGTGTACCTTTCTTAGAAGAAAAATCCCTTTTCAGAAGATGTTGATGTTTTTAACCAGATGAGGACTATTTTTATGGGTATGCTTTGCTTTGATGAGGTTTTCTGTTGGGAGATAGGGCTTTTGAAGATGTGCTTCATGTATCTAAGTCAAATAAAATGCTACCCATTAGAGTGAAAAAACCTTCTCATTTTTATGTTTCTCCTTTATTAATATAGATTTACAAATAAGTCTTCAGAAAATTTTTATTGTTGCTTATTGTTATGACCCATCATATATCTTTTGCTAATTGTGCGTTATTTTCTTGGTTTTAATTATATTCTGGAGCAAATGTTTTGTTATTTAAAAAATAACGTGGCACAATTTTATCATTTCTAATTTAATAATGAATATACCCTTGAAGACCCCATCACTTTTTTCTTCCTTTAAGATGCCAATAATCTCTGCACCTTTCTCTCTGATGCTGGTGGTGGAGCTGAAAACGATAGAGGAAACTAAAGATAAGTGAAGGAGAAGCTTTCAGCATGCCCTTAGATCTGTGTATGGGTAGCAGAGCAGGATCTCTTGGATCAGGGTCTCTGGGTTTGCCGCAGTGCTAGGGAAGCATGTCAGGAGAAACAGGGCTGGCAGATAAAGGGAGGAGAAGTGTTGCCCATGTCTTTTCATACCAGATTTGAAGACAGCTTTTCCTTCTTTGGGTAATCTCTTCTTATTTGAAATAGGAAATTGGTTAACCAAAAAAGGAGGGGCAGGCAAGTGTCTTGAACTCTTTCTATGCTTTGTTCAGATGTGTGTGTGTGTGTTTTTTTTTCACAGAATTATCCAGAAAGCATCTGTGAAAAATGGAAGTTCTCCTTGTTAAACTGAAAGTTCTGCTAGACTTGGAAGCCATTTGTACCTTGTTCTGAGTCCAAGGGGCTCCCCTTGTGCACCTGCTTAGTGTAGAATTTAGTCCTGTACAGTTAATTCTATTTAGGATTTGCCCTCTCTTGAGATCAGTATTTAGTATGAGGGCAGCTTTTATATGTTGAATAACGATTATTTATTCCTGTAGAAATAAGAGGACTTAACAGCAATGTACAATAAACATGCAAAAGCCTACTAAGATAATTTGTATTCAAATGTGAACAACATTAATTCTAAACAATCTTCAGCCCTTATTTTGTGCAGTGATTGCTGGACATCTAGGTGAAGAAGGGTCTTCTAACTTATTAGTTGATTATCAATGATATTGCCAACACTTAAACTCTTCAATTAGGTAACCCAGTTACCTAATATTCTATTAGGGCTTGCTGCTCTCTGATTAAAGTCCATACTGAAACACTTCTTGCCTTAGCACAGGTGCCCCATCCTTCTCTGAGCAGGTGTATGTGGAGTTTGGCAAGTGTACAAGGAGAATGTAAATAATAATTACTGAATAATAATTTAGTATTTTATAAGATGCTTGCCTGCCTCTTATATAACTGTGTGATATGAAGACATCTGTAAAACGTATAAATACACTTGTCTTTGAGAAAGGGATACGACAAAAGTAAGAATACTTTAAAATGGTCGCATCTTTCTATTACGTTCAATACTTTTTTCCCCCCTTGGT
>VYZQ01060477.1:14123-24816 GCA_013400655.1 Mystacornis crossleyi
TTAGTATTTTAAGATGCTTGCCTGCCTGTTTTATATAACTGTGTGATATGAAGACATCTGTAAAACGTATAAATACACTTGTCTTTGAGAAAGGGATATGACAAGAGTAAGAATACTTTAAAATGGTCGCATCTTTCTATTACGTTCAATACTTTTTTCCCCCCTTGGTCTACATGCTTAATTTTTCTCAGGAAGGCTATACATTAGAAAAAGTTTCTGTAGCTTATGGGAATTCTCTAGTTTGTGGGGAAGATCATATGTACCTTCAGCTGTGAATAATTTGTGGATGTAATTTCCTTCATGAGCTGTCTCAGATTTTATGAACAAGATATGAACAAGGTATTCACATACATGTAAGGACTGTCAATTAAAGCTGTTCAGTGCCAGACCTTACTGGTACAGTGTTAGGAATCTTCCTGTCCTGTTTCAGTTGATCTCATACTGAGCATTTCTGTAATAACATTTGATCCTTAGTGTGGAAGCAGTGGTATTGAAAAGCGTTTAGTTGTTTGGCTAAAACTGGACGTCGGGTGCTAAAGCATATCTGTGCTGAATTGTGTCTTCTGCAGTTAGAAAAAGTCAAAGTAGTGAAAAATCCTGGTCACAATGTAGTTAGTTTATGAATTAGGTGTTACAGTGGTTCGAAAACCTGCAATTAGCCATATTACCTTCTTGTTTTTTAAAACTTTTTTTATCTCTGTTACTCCCATCAATAATCCGTGATTGCAAAAGTCATGTGTGGTCTCATAATTGTTTTTTAAATTGGCTGGAATAGTAGTTCCTTTAAAAACGTGGTTCAAAGGAAGAGTTGCTTTTCATGCTTTAAAATAGCTGTGGTCTTGAATTACATTTAGAAAAAGAAGTATTAAATATAAACAAATACAGTGTTCATGTAAACGTTAATTAAGCTCACATCACAGAACTGTGCTATTTTTTGTGAAGAGCAGCAAAATTCTTCTCGTTTTCTTGTTCTTTCCACCGAGGCTTGTCTGGCATCATTCCAGCACCACCTTCCCACAGCAGGACTGCTTCAGACACCCCAGGGGATGGGGCTGTTCCCTTTGCCCATGACCACTCCTGGCTCTGAAGCTGCTGGGTCTCTGAAGCAGGTCCTGCCAGGGTGGCCTGGCTGAGCCACAGCTGCAGATGGGGAAGTGTGGAAGGCAGGGGACCCCTGAGGAGTTTTATACCATCACACACGGGTGATGAAGACAGGAAATACGTGAAGGGAGTGGCCAGGACAGGCAGGAGCTGGAGTCCCGCTGTTCACTCCTGTGTTGGAGGTGGAGCATCAGGGATATAGGGGCTGCAGACCACGGGAATTCCAGTTTGGAGGCCTAACTGAGGAAGAGGAAGGTGAAGAAAGAATGAGAGAAGTTTCTTATTGTGTCCCAGGATAATGCAGTCCTCTATGCATTCAGATCAGAGCAGCTCACAGCCGTATCAAATAGCTCTTAGACTCTCACAGGTTGTTCTGTTGAACTAATATTTGCAGTTTTAATTTTCTTTGCAGACCTTGATATCAAAGTTACTGCTCTTTCCCTTTTCAATGGAACTCCTGGTAAAATAAGAGATCTGTACCAAATATTGAAGAATTAAGCCTGACAGAATGAAAAATTAACATGCTAAATATCATAGGTAATGATATAAACAAGGTGCTATGTCATACTGCTTGCCAAAGACTGAGCCCTCTTTTGTCCAAAACCAGATTATGTTCTTCATCTCTCTAATGGCACTATTATAAAATTCATATTGGAAGCCAGGACCTTATTTGTGATGCTGCTTCTCCTTTGGGGCTGATATTGGAGCACAGGCACAGTATAAAACTTCAGAAAGAAGGCAAATATCAGATAGTTTTAGCCCAGGATTAGCAGCTAGGACTCTTGAGTGTCATCTGAACATTGATTATTTGTCAGATAATGCAATTACATTTAATGGAGGGCACCGCTCAGGAGTTACACAGTTTAACTAGCACGTTTGGGTTTTATGCACTGTACCATGTCCGCAGTCACAGTGGAAACATGAGTGACATTTGACGCTCGCCTGTGGTGGTACTTCTGCAAAGCAGCTGCACGTCACAACGCTGAGAAAACCCAGAAAATGCCTGTACTGCTCTCCTTGCTACCAAGTCTTGTTTCCGCTGCCCCTGAGAGGCGGGGGCTGCCCAAGAGAGCGGTGTTGGAGGCTGGTGTCACACGTTGTGTGCCTGTCACTGAGCTGACACACTCGCTATTGACTGTGACATGTCACTTACATGAAACCATGCAGTGCTACTGCAGCTTGGGGCACAGCATAGGTTATGCAGCAATTGCAGTCCGTTTTCATCTGTGTGGCAGACCCACCAAGAGGCACGAGAGTCTGAGCGAGCCCCCAGATTTCAGGGGTTTTGACTCCCATTAAAAGAGGAAGAAAAGAATGATGTGTCTAAGATGGTTTGAAATAAAACCGAGAAGAATCCTGTCTCTGTCCTCACATGAACCCTGAAAATAACAGGGAGGACTCGACCATCTACTTATTGCAGTGCATAAGGAGTGCTTAAGTAAAATTCTTGCTTCTGTTTTCCTTATTGGCCTTCTAGGCTAAGAATAAATCTTGTCTCCATTGCATAATGGGAAATTTTACCTCTGAGTTTACTGGAATCAAGATTTTCTCTTCAGAAAAATTGTCACCTTTACTCCTTCCATGAACAGGGTTCTGATTTGTGTTCCTCAGTTATTCCAGTGATCCTGAGAAAACTCCCTACTCAAAAAGCCTAAGGCTGGTAGGCTGACATGTGGTTTTCTTCAGTGGCAACACCTGTGATCTTCTCTGACCCAGAAAAATGCCCCTGAATTTCAGGTGATCAGGCACGCCCTAGGACATCCTCTAATGCTCTTCTAGGCAGACCTGCTGTCAGTTCTGGCTTGGCCATACCTGGATTTGAGTAGTGTCCCTCAGGTCGTCACCTGCAGACAGAAGAGCTCCTGACTCTTCACAGGAGCAGTCGGAAGCCCTACTGACTAAAGGCTCTGTATCACAGTGATAGCCATAATGTAAATGGTCCATCACACAGAAATGGAAACATGATTAAGTATCTGAACTTGGTTTATTCATGACAAGGCAGTATTTAGCTCAAGCCTATTTCAGACTTTGACTATCAAAGGGATAGCCTTGACTTCAATGACGCTGAAATCTCCAAAACTGTATTTGCATGTTCCATGCCGAAAGGGGCCTCTGAAACTGTGACTCAGTTTCCATTGCCAAGAATTAAGGTGTTCCAAGAATAGCTGCCTTAGATGGGGAATTAACACCCTTTATCTGAACTTCTCCTTTTATTTAAACAAACACACTCAAACCCTGAGGAGTTCGGTTAAGGCTGAGCTTCCAAAACTGTCCTAAGAGTTTCAGCTGGAAATATACAGAGGGTTCCAGCTGGTGACTGTGTTTTTAATCTGAGCAATCCTGGTTTGACTGTTATTGATTGTACAAGCAGAAGTAACAGATTTCAATAGAAACCAAAAGGGAGAGATGAAAGTCCTTACACAGCTTCTCTCCCGCACGCCTCAGAAATCCCAGACTCTGTCTCGTCCCATCTGCACAACTGAGAATTTTTTCTCTTTTAATGGGAAATTAAATAGCTCAATGAAGTTAAAGAACTGAAGTCTACAAAGTGTAGATGGTATTTAATGTGTATAAACTTAATGTGTGTAAGTTCTCGGACAGTTTTGATAGTTATGTGTATAGTTTTGGAATCCTGAGGATGTCCAGCAGTGGCAAAGCGTGTGGATGAACACTGCTGTGGCGCATGCAGATAATTCATATTTTCATAGGACTTGATAGTCAGCATGGGAGTAATCTCAGACTTGGCTAATGAAAGTGGCTGCACCTGGTTGAGATCCTGCTGGAAGCTTTACTCTGTCAAAGATACTTATGTATGTGTGCTTCCTACTTTGTCAACCTCACCCCTTCCTTGTGCCCTCGGGCTTAGTTGCGTTAAGGAACTGAAACAGTTGAGATCACCGCTGTTCTGGCAAGAGCTGGCTCTGCCTAAATGTGAATGTCTCTGAAGGCTGCTCTTGCACGCAAAGTTATTTGGTTATTTGAAAATATTTTTCAATCTGATAGCTGAATCATTGCCTTCATAAGGTGTAGCTTAAGTTCTGTGTAGGTTTTATAGATGACAGCATGGCTTTACATTTTTCTTCTCAACTCTGCCTACATTCAGCTGGTGGCTTCCATATTGACCGAGAAGTTGGCTGTTGATTCCATAAAAGTTGCCCTTTGGTGAAAAGATTCTAAAATCAGTGCAACCTGGTGGAACACCAGGCACCCTGTACAAATGAAAATGTGCTGTCCTCAGCTGTCAGTGCAGTTTGCAGAGAAACGAGCATATGATGGCAATTTGAGTGTTGAACCTTCGTTAATTCAACACATCATTTGGTTTCAAAATAGTTAAGTAAATTGTATTTAAATAATTGTAAACATTCCAAATAGTCATCCAAAACAAATTGTACTTTGCATAATCATAACTTAGGAACAAAATATTGCAATATAAATCAAGGAAGAGTGAAAAAAAAATTGGTAAGCAAAGAAAGTACGTTTAAATTTGTTCACATACTTATCCTTAGTAGATATTNATTTAAGGCACTGTGCAAAATTCCAGACTAGTGTGGGTTAAAAATACTTAATATCTTTTTATTGCTCCATCCCTTTGAATACATATTTTCTGAAACTTGAAAGCTGTGTGCGGTATGACTTTTGCAGTGCAAAAGGCTTTTCATTCCATAAAGTGCCTAGAAATTCGTTATGTGATCAGTTATATAAATAGGCTTATTGTTTAGAATGTGTCTAAAATGAAGCCTGTCCTGTAGCCATTTTTTTTCCTCTCATTAAATTTTTAAAGACACATATTTCAAAACCAAACAAACCGGTTCCAAAGCGTTTAATTTTCTTCTGTTTCTCCCGAATTGTACAGTGTGTTCTAACAGTTTAGGCTCCAGTTTGGCTAGTGGGGAGTCTTCCATTAGAAAGCACGCTGTAGCAAAACATGTATTTTTTGTTATGAAATAGTGAATGATATAATAATTGTAAAGGGCATCTACAGCATAATGACAGTTATGTGTTTTCCAAAGGAAAATGCAAACAATAGGTAGAAGAAAGTAAAATCAATAAAAGGACATTGTATGAATATATCTGGTCCATTAGTTACAGGGAAATCTATTCTGTTCAATCTGAAATCACATTCAGCTTATGAGGTGGATAAATAAAAACGTTAGGTCCCAGTTACGTAGTCCTTTCTCCTTTTGAGCTTAATGGCAAGTTCGGCTGAAATGGGACATCAGGATTAAAGCCCAAATTAATCATTGTGCAGCACGATTTTCATCACCTTCACTTCCAGATAGGTTATTTCCACCAAGTAAAATCATTGAGGACTGTTTTCATTGTATGCTTCACTACAGTTCCTGTGTTACAGAGGGGAAAAAAAAGGAGTAGAGTATTCTTCAGCTATGAAATGGAAATACATGTGCACCTGTTAAGTTTTATATCTGAAGGAGTCTGCTGGAAGTTTGCTGATTTAACTTCCGTCCTTCCTTCCTCCTGTTAAAACCATTGTGGAGTTTGGATAGAAAGGTACCGTGAGAGGTTGTGTGTCTGCCGTTTCCCCAGACCCTAAAATTTACTAGGGACAACTGATTTCCTCACTAGGATTTCTGATCCCTGTGTGCCAATTGTTGGCTGATTAAGGTCAATGATAGCACTTATTCAGTACTTTTATCGACTTGGATCATGTGATAGAAGTGATTGATTTAAGCACAGGATTGCTAATTTTCTATTGTAGCCATTTCTTCTATAGAGCCACATTACCAGGAGTTATTTATTCTGTATTTAAAAGCAATTCATTTTTTCCCTTACAGGTAGGAGTGCCATTGCATACATTCAGAATTACATATTTCACTTGTGGGAGATGTTTTCGCCAATGTCGGATGTACCCTTTGTTTCCAGAGATCTTTGGATAGGCTGGGATTTCGAATAGCAGATAATAACATGCAGTGTGTATTATTGATGTTGTCTTAATTGTCTTATTGACAACTCACTTGCACTTGAAGAGGCATGCTAATATCAGACATTTTATGAGATTGCATATATTTTCATGACTGGAAGCCATAGCTACAAAATGATTTAAAAAGCACACAAGTATCACTCATTAAAACATGTAGAATTTTAAAAATGCATTTTTGGGTCCACATTCTGCATCATCACTGTTTGGTTTTGTTAATCCGGTCTCTCTCACCCTTAATTTTCCTTTACTAGTCCCTAATTAAGCTACTCATCAATATTTAGCATGGAATTGGCTCCAAAGCAAAGTGCCATGCACCACTACCATTACCTGAAAAAAAAAAGAGCTTGTAGGAATAGAAAATTATATGCCTGGAAGATATAAGAAGATGGTCATATAAAGGGAAAATACAAGCTATTTGCTTCTCCAGTGGCAAGGAAGGGAGAAGAGAGCATACACTGCGTGCAGCTTAAAATTATAAAAACCTAATTATGAATTTACTAATTGTGGCTACTAATTCATTTCTGGCTGAAGTGGGTTCATTAAGATGTTGGAATAGTTTAGTTACTGTTGGTCTCTTCTAAAGACCTGTGAATTAACTTGTGACGTTTTTAAAATTTAAAATCAATAAAAATAAAGCTACAGTATGTATCAGCATGAGCTGACAGATGTAGACAAGTATTAAGGAAAATCTCTTGCTGAGAATGATTGTAGCCTGAAGTATTCTATATATGAATGATCCAAGCATATTTTAGATTTCTGCTTTAGAAAACCTCTGGTTTGGACATCTGGGTCTCTTAATGCGTCTGTCAGGGTGAAAGGACCAGTTGCTGACATTACTTCTGGCAACAGTCTTGTGGGTGCTGGTTTCTCTTGTTGCTCATAAGGACTCCGTCAGAGGCTGTTTGTTTCCAGTCCTGTTTGAAATGTGAACCCCGTATTCCTGTGTTGCTGTGAAACATGCATAGGCAGAATTTAATGTAAACTCTGCGTGTCCTTTCCACCCTGTATTTTTCTGCCTCATGTTATTGTAGTGGATTTGGTCTAGAATATTCAAAGGAAAGAGATGGTTTTCAGGTTGGCTTTCTCCTCCTCTTAGTGTAAAAATCTTTTGTCTTGGAGAAACTTGGTCTTCTACCCAGCTCTATTCACTGATACCTTGCCATGTTCCTTCAGATTTTTTTCCTGAAATACTGATTATGAAGAACTACAAATGAACTCTGCAAAATACTTAAAAAAAATTGGCAATTATTTGCACCTGTCTTCTAGCTCCCTTCAGCATGTATTGCATTACTTTTGCAATTAAGCTTTGTCATGCATCTTGAGGCCAAAGAACTTGGAATTCTCTTTTCTAAATGCGCCTCTGTGATCAGGTGTTTCATTAAGGATCTTAGTGACCTTCTAAGTTTTTGCCACATTTCAATTTCACCTCAATAAATCAGAGGAAAGTCTAACTCTTGGTATTTCCGTAAGTGAGCAAATAAAGAAATTTTATATCATATGTGAATTTAGAGCATTGAATTGTTTTTATATGCTGGAGTGCCCTTTTAGATAAATAATACAAATTTAGGGGAAAATTCTGTCTGGTGGAATTGATAACTGATAAAATCTGGCTCTAAGGTATCTGAATGCAAAGGTTTCATCATTGATCTCTAGGTTCTTGTACCATGATTTCTTTCCACCCACCCCCTTTTTTTCCTTCACAGAGGGAAAAGAGATGTTGCAGGGGGAAATAGGGAGTGACAAGGGTTCCCTGTAAACCCTGGCTGCAGTTCTGGGTGCACAGAAGTAGTTTCCAGTAGGCAGTGGTGACGCACAGCTCAGAAGTGACCTCTGCATAGCGTTACCCTGCACTGCGAGTGTGTGGATTGGCCCTATCTGAGGATCTTGTGCTTGATTTCTAAAATAGATCAAGTAGTGTATGCCTGGAGCAAAAGGTGTCCATCTGTGAAATATGAGCTTGAATGACCATAATAGATCAGGAGAAAAATGGAGGACGCCTGAAAATTAAATTTGTTGATAAAGCACTGGACAGAACTTCATTCTGAATTCTTTTCCTGACTTTGTGTGACCTTGAGAAATTCATTGGGAGGTGATTTTTACAGGTGATGGAGGCCTCTTGCTATGAATGAGTCTTGGGGCTGCAGCTGGGGCACTAATCACCTCTGAAGCTCAGGTAGTGCTTACATATCTGTCTGCCAAGTGGGTAACAGGGTTTTTGCAACCTCTAAGAAATAATATGATATTATTGATGAAAAGTATATGAATATGCTTTTGTTTTAATCATTTGCTTAGGAAAATGAAGAGGATCTGGGCTGTCTGAATGAGTGTAGGTGAAGGAAAGTCTTGTTGTATGTTTGCAGGGTGGTAGCTTTGGCTGGTGTGAATGAAATGCCCTTGCAGAAGACCAGTGGCCCACCTTGCCCTTCTGCCTGGTGCTGGCAGTGACAGGTTCTGGTTAGGGTGGCCAAGTGAGCCCAGATGCTTTTGGTGGTCCATTTTCCTCACAAAACCCTCGTCGCCACTGTCATTGTGGTGGTGTTGGAGGGTCCATCCTAATCCTTACAGTTTGCATCTACAGACTACAAACCTGTCCAGTCTGCGGTCTGTGTGTTGCCCCACCTTCTGTGGCAGCATGGTTCCAAGCTTACTGATGTTTGTGAAAAGAAGTATTTTCATCTTTCCTGTGGACCAGCCATTCTACGTCCTTTATCACTTTATTTGACCTTTCTGATACCTCTGACTCTGCTGCCTTCTTTCACAGGACAAGGCCAGGGTGGCACACAATATGCTGGCCATGGGTGCACCAAGGCTTTCTGCTGTGGCAGAAGAGTGCTGTCCATCCTGTGCTTAATGCCCTTCTAAACGAATGACTAAGGCTGTGTTTACTCTTTGCATATTACTGAACTAAGGATTCCAGAGGACTGTCAATTGCAAGATCTTTCTGTGCTTACATGCCATTTCCAAATTCAGTGTTATTGTACGTGGCTGTTTAGAATGCTTTCCCCAGATGTTAAACCTTCACATTTTTATGTGCTGATACTCATCCGCCACGTATTTGGTCACTTGCTCTGGTTGGGCTGAAGCACAGATTCCTCACCCCAAGTTTACCCTCTAGCCACAGCCTTTGAACGGAATGGCTCAGCCGGTGATTGCTCCTAAACCAAAGCAGTATTTCTTGACCCTTTGGGAAGTTGTTTGAGTTCCAGCCATGTATGTCACAGAAGCTGTGAAGCAGTTTCATCTTTGATACTATTCCCCAGAGAATTTTCAAATCCTCTACATTTGACAGTTTTCCTCTTGAAAATACTCCTGTCTCTGGTTAAAAATCATGATTTTGGAGAAGCTGGCAGCAAGAGGACAAGCTTAACTCTTCACCTGTAGAGATTAGCCATGGAAAGCAACTTTCTAGTTGGCTGTATTTCTAGAGAGATATGCTTGAGTTTCCACATGTGGATGGTTTGATGGAGAAGTCCCCTGGTGAACTGATTCAGCCAAGAGGTCAGATTTGAATTGCTGTAATATTTTTTTCTTACCTATTTTTAGAAAATAGAAGTGAAAACAGGATTGCAACTTCATGTTATCATCGAATGCCATAATAAGATTGAGTGGTCTTTGCTGTTGGTCTTTTAGAACTCTGATTCCCTCTTTGCAACTATTTGATTCACAGGCAAGTCCACACTAAAGTAGTTGTTCCAGGTAAAGAATTTCAATATTGTCTTGCATGGGACTGAAAACTCTCAGATGGACACAACTGCTGGGAAAATCTTAGGATTTTCCTAGGAGAAATAGGAGAGCTTATCAGGCAGTTGGATATTTGCTAGAAGAGTGAATTCTGATACTTCTCTATTTGAGTGTGGTTAATGCTGCTCTTTATAGTCCCTGTCCACTGGCAAAAGAGCTCTCTCACAGTATTTCCCACGCTAGGAGATGGTGACAGAGTGGAGTCAATACTACCTGCCTGGGCCAGTGGAGCACAACATGCTCTGCTCACATCACCTTCTTTTTGTGAATTGTTACCTTGGTTGACATGGATAAGAGAACCAGCACCCTCCAGCACTGAAACCTTTAGTGTCTATAACTTGAGTAAAAAGACTAAGGGTTCTAGTTATAGTTACTAAAGATGTATCCTGGGAGAGAGTAAACAGTGGGTTAAGCTTGTGAACATCCAGGAGACCTTTAGGTGAGACTTTTTTCTGCCTTTGAAAATAATTTCGTGGTTTGTTTGTGTTGCAGAAGTGGCTCAAAGAAACAAAAGTATAGATTTGTTCAAGGTAAATCAGAATTAAATGTTTAGGATGATTTGTTTGAATCTTTTCTGTTGTTTGTAAGACCAGTCTACAGGAATAATTCATAGTCCCTCCTGGAAATGGACCACCTACTCCAGTTCCATTCACTGTATTCCTACAATGTGTTGTCCAGTTCTGGTTAATATTTGCTGAGATTTTAGATATGAAAAATTTTTGGTAAAAAAGATAAAAAGAATAGGTGAGGTTAAAAAATTGCTGTGGAGTCAAAAGGATGTTTTAAGTGCTCCATTTTTTATTGTTTATCTTCACCTGCAATTTCAAAATGACCTTTTCTTCCCCAGACTAGGACATCTGGGCTTGTAGTTAAAGGAGTAAGAGTGTTGGTGGAGGAGTCTCTTCTTACCTG